>CAUYLG010014750.1:0-104563 GCA_963573385.1 Cacajao melanocephalus | reverse complement strand
TGATCTGGGCTTACTACAACCTCTGCCTCCTGGGTTCAAGTGATTCTCCTGCCTCAGCCTCCGGAGTAGCTGGGACTACAGGCTGTTCTACCACGCCTGGCTAATTTTTGTATTTTTAATATTGACAGGTTTTCACTATGTTAAGTTAGCCAGGCTGGTCTTGAACTCCTGACCTCAGGTGATCTGCCCACCTCAGCCTCCTAAAGTGCTGGGATTACAGGTGTGAGCCACCCCACCTGGCCTTTATTTTATTTTTTTTGGCAAGTTTTTAAATAAAATTTGTAAAGTTCATCACTCAATCAAAAATTACCATACATTTCAAGAATTTGGACCAAGAACAAAAACAGACAATATCAATACACATACGGTTATTTTATATATTAGTTATCTATCAGACATGGACGTTAAAATAACTGTGATATGTTCAGAAAAAAATAGATGACAGGATGGAGTATTTCACCATAGAACTGGAAACCATTAAAAAAAGAGTTAAATGAACATTCGAGAATTGACCATTGTAGTACCTGATATTCAGAACTCAACAGGTGAGGTTAATAGCCATTGAATCACCACTGCTAAGAATAAAATGAAAGACAGATTAGTAGAAAATAAACAAAGAACAAAGTGAATAGAAAATATTAGAAAGGCGTCATGATAAAAAGATGTAATATGTAAGTATTATTACTATTTTTAAGGATAACCTTTTTTTATTATACTTTCAGTTATGAGATACATGTGAAGAAAGTGCAAGTTTACTACATAGGTACATATGCGATGGTGGTTTGCCGCACCCATCAACCTGTCATTTACATTAGGAATTTCTCCTAATACTATTTCTCCCCTACACTCCCACTCCCCAACAGGCCCCTGTGTGTGATGTTCTCCTGTGTCCATGTGTTCTCATTCTTCAGCTCCCACTTATGAGTGAGAACATGTGGTACTTGGTTTTCAGTTCCTCTATTAGCTTTCTGAGAATGATGGTTTTCAGCTTCATCCATGACCCTGCAAAAGACATGAACTCATCCTTTTTTATGGCTGTGTAGTATTCCATGGTACATATGTACCACATATTCTTTATCTAGTCTATCATTTATGGGCATTTGGGTTGGTTCCAAGTCTTTGCTATTGTGAACAGTGCTACAATAAATATATGTGTGCATGTATCTTTATAGTAAAACGATTTACAATCATTTGGATATATGCCCAGTAATGAGATTGCTGGGTCAAATGGTATTTCTGGTTCTAGATCCTTGAGGAATCACCACACTGTCTTCCACAATGGTTGAACTAATTTACACTCCCACCAACAGTGTAAAAGTGTTCCTATTTCTCCACATCCTCTTCAGCATCTGTTGTTTCCTGACTTTTTAATGATCACCATTCTAACTGGCTTGAGATGGTATCTCATTGTGGTTTTGATTTGCATTTCTTGAATGACCAGTAAGGATGAGCTGTTTTTTCTTATGTTGATTGGCCACATAAATGCTTTCTATTGAGAAGTATGTGTTCATATCCTTTGCCCACTTCTTGATGGGGTTGTTTTTTTCTTGTAAATTTGTTTAAGTGCTTTGTATATTCTGGATATTAGCCCTTTGTCAGATGGATAGCAAAACTTTTCTCCCATTCTGTAGGTTGCCTGTTCACTCTGATAGTTTCTTTTGCTGTGCAGAAGCTCTTTAGTTTAATTAGATCCCATCTGTCAATTTTGGCTTTTGTTGTCATTGCTTTTGGTGTTTTAATCATGAAGTCCTTGCCTATGCCTATGTCCTGAATGGTATTGCCTAGGATTTCTTCTCAGGTTTTTATGATTTTAGGTCTTACCTTTAAGTCTTTAAACCATCTTGAGTTAATTTTTGTATAAGGTGTAATGAAGGGGTCTAGTTTCAGTTTTCTGCATATGGCTAGCCAGTTTTCCCAACACCATTTATTAAATAGGGAATCCTTTCCCCATTGCTGGTTTTTGTCAGGTTTGTCAAAGATCAGATGGTTGTAGATGTGTGGTGTTATTGTTGAGGCCTCTGTTCAATTGGTCTATGTATCTGTTTCTGGTTTCTGCAGCCTTGTAGTATAGTTTGAAGTCAGGTAGCATGATGCCTCCAGCTTTGCTTTTTTTGCTTAGGATTCTCTTGGCTATACGGGCTCTTTTGTGGTTCCATATAAAATTTAAAGTAGTTTTTCAATTCTGTAAAGAAAGTCAATGGAATAGGAATAGCATTGAATCTATAAATTACTTTGGGCAGTATGGCCATTTTCACAATATTGATTCTTCCTAACCACGTGCATGGAATATTTTTCCATTTGTTCGTGTCCTCTCTCATTTCCTTGAGCAGTGGTTTGTAGTTCTCCTTGAAGAGGTCCTTCACATCCATTGTAAGTTGTATTCCTAGGTATTTTATTCTCTTTGTGGCAATTATGAATGGGAGTTCACTCATGATTTGTCTCTCTGTCTATTATTGGTGTATAGGAATGCTTCTGATTTTTACACGTTGATTTTGTATCCTGAGACTTTGCTGAAGTTGCTTATGAGCTTAAGGAGTTTGGCGGCTGAGATGATGGGGTTTTCTAAATATGGAATTCTGTTGTCTGCAAACAGAGACAATTTGACTTCCTCCCTTGCTATCTGAATCCCCTATATTTCTTTCTCTTGCCTGATTGCCCTGGCCAAAACTTCCAAAACTATGTTGAATAGGAGTGGTGAGAGAGGTCATCCTTGTCTTGTGCCAGTTTTCGAAGGGAATGCTTCCAGCTTTTGCTCATTCAGTATGATATTGGCTGTGGGTCTGTCATAAATAGCTCTGATGAATTTGAGATAAGTTCCATCAATACCTAGTTTATTGAGAGTTTTTAGCATGAAGAGGTGTTAAATTTTATTGTAGGCCTTTTCTGCATCTGTCAAGATAGTCATGTGGTTTTTGTCATTGGTTCTGTTTATGTGATGTTTTACATTTATTGATTTGCATATGTTGAACCAGCCTTGCAACCCAGGGATGAAGCTGACTTGATCGTGGTAGATAAGCTTTTTGATGTGCTGCTGGATTCGGTTTGCCAGTATTTTACTGAGGATTTTTGTTTCAAAGTTCATCAGGGATATTGGCCTTAAATTTTGTTTGTTTTGTTGTGTCTCTGCCAGGTTTTTGGTATCAGGATGATGCTGGCCTCATAAAATGAGTAGGGAGGAGTCCCTCTTTTCCTATTGTTTGGAATAGTTTCAGAAAGAATGGTACCAGCTCTTCTTTGTACCTCTGGTAGAGTCTGGCTGTGAATCTATTTGATCCTGGGCTTTTATTTTGGTTGGTAGGCTATTAATTTCTGCCTCAATTTCAGAACTAGTTATTGGTCTATTTAAGGATTCGACTTCTTCCTGGTTTAGTCTTGGGAGGGTGTATGTGTCCAGGAATTTATCCATTTCTTCTAGATTTTCTAGTTTACTTGCATAGAGGTGCTCATAGTATTCTCTGATGGTAGTTTGCATTTCTGTAGGTTCAGTGGTGATCTCCCCTTTGTCATTTTTTATTGTGTCTATTTGAGTTTACTCTCTTTTCTTCTCTATTAGTCTTTGTAGCAGTCTATTTATTTTGTTAATCTTTTCAAAAAATCAGCTGCTGGATTCATTGATTTTTTTTTTGGAAGGGTGTTTTGTGTCTCTATTTCCTTCAGTTCTCTGATCTCAGTTATTTCTTGTCTTTCACTAGCTTTTGAATTTATTTGCTCTTGCTTCTCTACTTCTTTTAATTGTGATGTTAGGATGTCAATTTTAGATCTTTCCCACTTTCTCCTGTGGGCATTTCCTGCTATAAATGTTCCTCTAAACACTGCTTTAGCTGTGTCCAAAAAATTCTGGTATGTTGTGTCTTTGTTCTCATTGGTTTCAAACAACTTATTTATTTCTGCCTAAATTTGATTATTTACCCAGTAGTCACTCAGGAGCAGGTTGTTCTATTTCCATGTAGTTGTGCAGTTTTGAGTGAGTTTCTTAATTCTGAGTCCTAATTTGATTGCACTGTGGTCGGAGAGACTATTTGTTATGATTTCCGTTCTTTTGCATTTGCTGAGGAGTGTTTTGCTTCCAATTATGTGGTCAATTTTAGAATAAGTGTGATATGGTGCTGAGAACAATGCATATTCTGTTGATTTGGGGTGGAGAGTTCTGTAGATCTCTATTAGGTCTGCTTGGTTTAGAGCTGACTTCAAGTCCTGAATATCCTTGTTAATTTTCTGTCTCATTGATCTGTCTGATATTGATAGTGGGGTGTTAAAGTCTCCCACTATTACTGTATGGGAGTATAAGTCTCTTTGTAGGTCTCTAAGAACTTGCTTTATGAATCTAGACGCTCTTGTATTGGGTGTAGATATATTTAGAATAGTTAACTCTTCTTGTTTCATTGATCCTTTTGCCATTACGTAGTGCCCTTCTTTGTCCTTTTTGATCTTTGTTTAAAGTCTGTTTTATCAGAGACTAGGATTACAACCTCTGTTTTTCTTTGCTTTCCATTTGGTTGGTAAATATTTATCCATCCTTTTATTTTGAGCCTATGTGTGTCTTTGTATGTGAGATGTGTCTCCTGAATATAGGCCACTGATGGGTCTTGACTCTTTATCCAATTTGCCAGTCTTCAACTTTTAATTGAGGCATTTAGCCCATTTACATTTAAGGTTAATATTGTTATGTGTGAATTTGATCCTGTCATTATGATGCTAGCTGGTTATTTTGCCCATTAGTTGATGCAGTTTCTTCATAGTTTCGATGGTCTTTACAATTTGGTATGTTTTTGCGGTGGCTGATACCGGTTTTTCCTTTCTATGCTTAGTGCTTCCTTCAGGAGCTCTTGTACAGCAGGCCTAGTGGTGACAAAATCTTTCAGCATTTGCTTGTCTGTAAAGAATTTCATTTCTCCTTCATTTATGAAGCTTAGTTTGGCTGGATATGAAGTTCTTTTCTTTAAGAATGTTGAATATTGGCCCCCACTTCCTTCTAGCTTGTAGGGTTTCTGCAGAGAGATCCACTGTTAGTATGATGGGCTTCTCTTTCTGGGTAACCTGACCTTTCTCTCTGGCTGCCCTTAATATTTTTTCCTTTATTTCAACCTTGGTGAATCTGATGATTATGTGTCTTGGGATTGCTCTTCTTAAGGAGTATCTTTGTGGTGTTTTCTGTATTTCCTGAATTGAATGTTGGCCTGTCTTGCTAGGTTGGGGAAGTTCTGCATAACATCCTGAAGAGTGTTTTCCAACTTGGTTCTATTCTCTCTGTCACTTTCAGGTACACAAATGAAATAGAGGTTTGGTCTTTTCACATAGTCCCATATTTCGTGGAGGTTTTGTTCATTTCTTTTCATTCTTTTTTCTCTAATCTTGTCTTCACACATTATTTCATTAAGTTAATCTTCAATCTCTGATATCCTTTCTTCTGCTTGATGGATTCAGCTATTGATACTTGTGTATGCTTCACAAAGTTCTCATGCTGTGTTTTTCAGCTCCATTAGGTCATTTATATTCATATCTAAACTGGTTATTCTAGTTAGCAATTTATCTGACTTTTTTCAAGACTCTTCGCTTCCTTGCATTGGGTTAGAACATGCTCCTGTAGCTCAGAGGAGTTTGTTATTACCCACCCCTGAAGCCTACTTCTGTCAATTCTTCAAACTAATTCCCCATCCAGTTTTGTTCCCTTGCTGACAAGGAGGTATGATCCTTTGGTGAAGAAGAGGCACTCTGGTTTTTTGAATTTTCAGCCTTTTTGTGCTGGTTTTTCCTCATCTTTGTGGATTTATCTACCTTTGGTCTTTGACGGCATTGACCTTTGGATTGGGTTTTTGTGTGGATGTGCTTTTTGTTGATGTTGATGCTGTTCCTTTCTGTTTGTTAGTTTTCCTTCTAACAGTCAGGCCACTCTGCTGCAGGTCTGTTGGACTTTGCTGTAGGTCCACTCCAGACCCTGTTTGCCTGGGTATCACTAGTAGAGCCTGCAGAACAGCAAAGACTGCTGCCTGTTCCTTCCTCTGGAAGCTTCATCCCAGAGAGGAACCCACCAGATGCCAGCTGGAGCTCTCCTGTATGAGGTGTCTGTTGACCCCTCCTGGGAGATGTCTCCAAGTCAGGAGGCAGGGGGGTCAGGGACCCACTTGAGGAGGCAGTCTATCCCTTAACAGAGCTTGAGCACTGTGCTGGGAGATCAACTGCTCTCTTCAGAGCCAGCAGGCAGGAATGTTTAAGTCTGCTGAAGATGTGCCCACAGTTGCCCCTTCCCTCAGGTGCTCTGTCCTAGGAATATGGGAGTTTTATCTATCAGCCCTTCACTGGGACTGCTGCCTTTCTTTCAGAGATGCCCATCCCCAAAAGGAAGAATCTGGAGAGGCAGTCTGGCTACAACAGCTTTGCTGAGTTGCGGTTGGCTCCACCCAATTAGAATATCTCACGGATTTGTTTACACTGTGAGGGCAAAGTCACCTATTCAAGCCTCAGTAATGGCAGATGCCCCTTGCCCCACCCAGCTTGAGCGTCCGAGGTCAACTTCAGACTGCTGTGCTGGCAGCAATAATTTCAAGCCAGTAGATCTTAGCTTGCTGGGCTCCGTGCAGATGGGATCCGCTGAGCTAGACCACTTGACTTCCTGGCTTCAGCCCCCTTTCCAGGGGAGTGAGGGGTTCTATCATGCTGGTGTTCCAGGTGCCACGGGGGTATGGAAAAAAAAAAAAAAAAACTCCTGCAGCTAGCTCAATGTCTGCCCAAACAGTCACTCAGTTTTGTGCTTAAAACCCAGGGCCCTGGTGGCATAGGCACCAGAGGGAATCTCCTGGACTGAGGGTTGCAAAGACTGTGGGAAAAGTAGAGTATCTGGGCCAGAGTGCACCTTTCCTCATGGCACAGCCCCTAAAGGTTTCCCTTGGCTAGAGGAGGGAGTTCCCCAATCTCTTGCTCTTCCCAGGTGAGGCAATGCCCCTCCCTGCTTCAACTTGCCCTCTATGGGCTGTACCCACGGTCTAACCAATCCCAATGAGATAAGCTGGGTACTTCAGTTGGAAATGCAGAAATCACCCACCTTCTGCATTGATCTCACTTGGAGCTGCAAACCAGAGCTGTTTTTAGTCAGCCATCTTGCCAGCCACCTTCATATATGAATAATTATAACCCAGAAAGTGAATAGGAGAGAATGAGGTAACAGAAATATAAAGGAATAATTTCCAAGAGTTTTCCAAGAATTATAAAAATGTTGAAGGCACAGAGTCAAAAGCTCAACAAAATAGAGGAAAAAGGACATTACCTTTGAATGAAAAATAATGAGTAAACACTGACTTTTCCTCAGAACATATAGAAGCCAGATAATGATATCCATAATGATCTTCTTAAAGTGCCAAAGAAAACACCTGCCAACATAAAATTCTAAACTGAATGTAAATGTCCATTAAAAATGAAAGCAAAAAAAGTGAGATGTCTAATCAAACAAAAGCTGAGAGAATTGTTAATGAACACCTGTGCAAAAGGATATATTAAAGAGAGTATTGAATGCAGAAAAGGCCTTCAATAAAATTCAACATCCCTTCATGGTAAAAACTCTCAATAAACTAAGTATTGAAGGAACATACCTCAAAATAATAAGAGCCATCTATGACAAAATCACAGCCAATATCATATTGAATGGGCAAAGCTGGAAGCATTCCCCTTAAAACCTGGCACAAGACAAGGATGCCCTCTGTCATCACTCCTATTCAACATAGTATTGGAAGTTCTGGCCAGGGCAAGTGGCAAGAGAAAGAATGAAAATGTATTCAAATAGGAAAAGAGGAAGTCAAATTGTCTTTGTTTGCAGATGACATGATCCTATATCTAGAAAATCCAATCGCCTCAGCCCAAAAGCTTCTTAATCTGATAAGCAACTTCAGCAAAGTCTCAGGATACAAAGTCAATGGGCAAAAGTCACAAGCATTCCTATACACCAACAAAAGGCAAGCAGAGAGCCAAATCATGAGTGAACTCCAATTCACAATTGCAACAAAGAGAATAAAATACTTAGGAATAGAGCTGACAAGGGAAGTGAAGAACCTCTTCAAGGAAAACTATAAACCACTACCCATTCCATGCTCATGGATAGGAAGAATCAGTATCGTAAAAATGGCCATACTGCCCAAAGTAACTTATAGATTCAATGCTATTCTCATTAAAGTACTATTTACATTCTTCACAGAATTAGAATAAATTATTTTAAAATTCATATGGAACCAAAAAAGAACTTGTATATCCAGGAAAATCCTAAGCAAAAAGAACAAAGCTGGAGGCATCATGCTATTGGACTCCAAACTATACTACAAGTCTTCAGTAACCAAAACAACATGGTACTGGTACAAAAACAGACACATAGACCAATGAAACAGAATAGAGAACTCAGAAATAAGGCTGCACATATACTACCTTCTGCTCTTTGACAAACCTGACAAAACAAGCAAAGGGCAAAGGATTCCCTATTTAGTAAATGGCACTGGGAAAACTGGTTAGCTGTATGCAAAAAAATGAAACTGGACCCCTTCTTTACAACCTTATAGAAAACTCAAGATGGATTAAATACTTAATTGTGAAGCCCAAAACTACAGAAACCCTAGAAGAAAATCTAGGCAATACCATTCAGGACATAAGCACGGGCAAAGATTTCATGATGAAATCACCAAAAGCAATTGAACAAAAGCCAAAATTGACAAATGGGATCTACTTAAACTAAAGAATTTCTGCTGCACAGCAAACAAAAAAACAAAACAATCTATCATCAGAGTGAACAAACGACCTACAGAGTGGTTTGGAATCTATCCATCTGACAAAAGTCTAATATCCAGAATCTACAAGAAACTTAAACAAATTTATAAGAAAAAAAAATCTCATTAAAAAGTAAGCAAAGGACATGAACAGACACTTCTCAAAAGAAGACCTTTATGAAGCCAACAAACATGAAAAAAAACCTCAACATCACAGATTGTTAGAGAATTGTAAATCAAAACCACAATAATATACCATTTCATGAAGTCAGAGTGGTAACTATTACAAAGTCAAGAAACAGAAGCTGGCAAGGTTACAAAGAAATAGGAATGCTTCTGCACTGTTGGCGGGAATGTAAATTAGTTCAACCATTGTGTAAGATGGTGGGTGACTCCTCAAAGATGTAGAAGCAGAAATACCATTTGACCCAGTATTGCCATTACTGGGTATGTACCCAAAAATATTTAAATCATTCTATTACAAAGATACATGCATGCATATGTTCATTGCAGTACTATTCACAATAGCCAAGACATGGAATCAACCCAAATGCCCATCAAGATAGAATGAATAAAGAAAATATGGTACATATACACCATAGAATACCGTGCAGCCATGAAAAGAAATGAGATCGTGTCCTTTGCAGGGACATGGATGGAGCTGGAAGCCATTATCCTCAGCAAACTAATGCAGGAACAGAAAACCAAACACGTGTATGTTTTCACTTACAAGTGGAAGCTGAACAATGAGAACACATGGACACAGGGAGGGAAACAACATACACTGGGGCCTCTGCGAGTGAGGTGGAGGGAAAGAGCATTAGGAAAAATAGCTAATGTATGCTGGGCTCAATACCTAGGTGATGGATTGATAGGTGCAGCAAACCATCATGGCACACATGTACCTATGCAACAAACCTGCACATCCTGCACATATACCCCAGAACTTAAACTTAAAAAAATTTTTTAAGTGCAAAAGACCAATAAAACAAACACGAAACAGAGTTCTGGAGAAGAAAAGTATTAAAGATGGACTCAAAAACGGAAAGTACAATTGAAAAGGTAAATATGTGTATAAATATAAATGAACCCTACTCTGTCCCCTTAGATAATTTCTAGACTTCTCACCATTCTCATGACTATCTTTGAACTGTACTTGTAAATCTTGCTCTTAAAGTCTAAGGCTCACTTGTGGCTAAGATGTGACAGATTTAATTTGCCTTGCTGCAATATAGAAGTTCTACCTTATAAATATAGTCTTTATCTGAATGATTTCGATGTTATGTCAAACCTCCTGATGGCTTCCTATTTCAGGGTAGGCATTTACCTAAGAACACCAGGTCTTTTAAATGAACTGATGCCAACCCATGACTTCTCACACTACCACAGCCTCATCACGTGAATCCCACATTTATATGGTTAGGTTTCTCATCCTGACAATTTCATGTCATTAAATGTTATTAATGCCAACTTATTTCAGTTTGGCATGGTTCTATCCACTTGGGTTTGAGGAAAACTGAAAAGTTCCCAACACTGACATTACAGACTCTCCATTGCAGCATAGGCTGCTGGGGCACTATCCTCTTTCTCTGTGTATTGTATGCCACCAGAAAAAGTGGAGACAATTATAAGTCACATAACTAACAAAAATCTGTCCCAAATATCAATTTATTATGCAAAGAGTAATTGTGTCAGCTAGTTACCTAGTCCCTCCCAGTCTCACATTGATAGTTCTCTCTTCTCTGGAATGCTGAGGCTAGGTGTCTTCAATTAAATTTCCAGTTTCCTTTGCCAACCAGTTTTCTATTAGGTTTTCCCAAAGGAGGCATTAGTTAGAAACCAGAAGAGAAGAGAAGAGAAAATTCTTCTTACTTGATTTCCCTCTGCTTTGGCAGCATTTTTGGAAGTGTATATGCTTCTTCAGTGATCTTCATTGGACTCTGACTGATACAGTGTTTGATACCAAGAAGAACTGATATTTGCAGAAGTTGTAAGTTCCGTCATACTGCCATTTAACTAGTCTTGTTTACTATGCAGAAGATGGCTAGGTCTAAGAAATGACTGGAGTTCTGGGAAATAAATCAGGTGGTAGCTTAGACTGTAGCTGTTATTCCTGTATAGTATCTTTCATTGAACAAAGCAAAATCCCCTGGCACCTGGCATGTAGCTATTTATATATCATTTTTTCCTCCTATAAAACAATTTCCAAAGACGATATGAAGTAGGAAGCTTTCACCACACTGGGTAGTACTACTTTTCAACTGACTTGCTCTAGAGCTACATAAACCTTCCTGAACTCTGTCATAATCTTGTTTACAGGGACCTTGAGAATCTTGTAACCCCACAGAACATCATGCTGATTTGATGTGATGAATAGAAAGTGGCAACTAGCTTAGTTGCCTTAGTAGCATTCAAGTGTTCCAGAAGTTAGAAGATAAACGTCATAAAAATATACAGTCCTGACACCTTGGTAACATTTCTATGAGTCCAGTGGAGTTTCCCCCTATACAGCCTACCACTAAGAAATAAGCACAATGCATGTTTGGCTTCTTTGGATTTTGGAGGCAACATATACTTTATTGGAGGGTATTGTTCCAATTTATTTACTGACTTGCTGAAAGGCTTTCAGTTGTGAGTGAATTCTAAGGCTGATCTGGGTTATAATGAATGCTGCTCTGACACAGTGACTTTAGTATCCAGCCTTTCCAAAGGAACACAGAATAACCATGGTGAACACCAATGCTGGAAGAAGTCTATGGAATTCACCAACAGACAAATCATAGTGCAGTTCCCCAAGATTTTGGAACAAAATAATACACCCTTCTGAAGATAGTATTAGCTTCTAGAATAAAAAGTTAATACTGGGCCCTGGTAGAGATTTACTGTCTTGTCACAGGACAACTGACCTAGCAACCTGAATTACATCTTGAACAAGGTGTTTCCTCATTCACTAAATCACAAATGTAGGGATGTAGGGCAGCCCTCTACCATCATGTGCAAGTGTTATCTACTAAGAGAAATTTTAGAAGGGTCTAATGGCACAAGTAAATTGCAGAAGCAGAAGGCTCAGAGCTTCCTGGCATCTCCACAGGTGCACTATCTCTTACCACTCCTTTAAACGGCTCCTCTGACCTTATAGAGTGATCCCCGCAATTGGTATACAAAGCAAAAAGTAACTCAGACCTAGTTTGCAAATAGTTCTATGTAATATTCTGTCACTAGCCATAAGTGTCATTCATCAACCCCAATCAGAAGTAACACAGAAAGACAGCATGAGGAGAAATCTACTCTGTTGTCTTTTTATTTCCTTTCCCCTTTTTATTTTTTTGAGAGACAGGGTCTAGCTTTGCCACCTAGGCTGGTACAATCATAGCCCACTGCAGCTTCAAACTTCTGATCTCAAACTCTTGCCTCAGCCTCTTTAGTTGCTAGGATTACAGGCATGAGCCACCACACCCAGCCCAACTTTGTATAAAAGAAAATATGGCCAGAAGTGTGAATCTATACTAATTCACAAACAACAGATAACTATTGACTTGAGAGTCAGGTATTTACGAAGTAACAAAGATTCAGAGATTAATTGTTCAGGGGGAAAATCATGTGACTACCCTTTCAGGATGCACATAGCAAAGAGGATATATGTTACCGATTATCATAGGGTATTCCAAAAGGAGTAGGTTCTCAAATATTAGGTAGAAAAGATGATTGGGCCAGTTACTGATCTACTGCCTGAGCCTCATGCCTCCTTTCTCAATTCTGTTCAGTAATGGCAAGGCTGGAAGTCTTTTCATCAGACTTCCTGGTCGGTGTAACCATTAGGAGATACTGGTGGGATCAGAGATAGGAGTAGGGAAGAAGCAGCACATCTTCTTTGCTTCTCCCTTAAACTCTAGTGGAATCTCCAGAAGCGTTTGCAACCCTAATTTCAGCCAGGAGGCTCTTCATGGTTCCAGCACCTTCCACGTGGCCTTTGCTCAGTATTTTTGGACTCAGATAACACCACTTCCTCCTTTTCCTTCCACCAGCTCTAGGAGTGGTGGATGTTTCCTACATTCATTAATTCCTGAGTTACCACTCCAAATCCATTTACTCTCTCTCTTTGAAACATACAATATTTTCATTTCCCTGCCTTACCTACCCTTCCTTTTCCCATTCTATCCTTTTCTCCTGGACCTTTAACTATCTCACTTTTTCAGCTGAATCAGTGATTGTCACACAATTTCCTGGGGCCTTGGGGGTTTTCAGAAGCCCCCACACAGGGTTTCTGACAAAAAAAAAAAAAAAAAGAAAAGGAGAAAGATGATCTAAATTGTTTGGAAAACACTCACTTTAACCATAATATTTCTGTTCCTGTTTTATTTATTTACATTTCTTAGAAAGATTTTATTCAAAGAAAGGACTTTGCTTACAATAAGTGTTTGAAATCATGGATCTTTGCCACTGATACACATATTAAATAGAACTTGGCCAATGATAAAATTATGGCTATGGCCTCGGTGGATGTTGCTTTATTCTAACCAGAAGGAGAGGGGAAGACAGCACTCCAGCCTGTTTACTCCCTTTCCTCCCTTTTATCCCACCTCATCAATTATAATTTTTTTCCATGGCCCTGACCCTCTGCCCTTGTTTCTGGAATATTCTCACCCTCAGAAACTCAGCTGAAAAAAACTCCCTGAATACACTGCATATCAAAGGGTAAATGCATCTAGAAAGCCTGCAATAAAAATAACCCAAACAAATGACTAACACATCACATGTCCTATTAGCAAAGTACTTGTGTGGGAACAAAATGTTGTTGTTAGTTTTGTTTTCATTTTTTTAATACAGTCAAGGCCCCAGTGGGGCATGAATGTAGAATATCATCCCATTTTATAATATATGCACCATAATCTTCTTAAAATGAGTTTTCACTTCAAGAAACATAAGGACTTAAATATGAGCAGCCTGTTTTGTGCGTTTGTGTGTTTGGCATCTCATTACACTTCAGACCATTTTGTCTTCTTAGAACAATTGAATATCATTAGTGGAGGCATATTTTGTTGCCAGAACTTGCTTGGTTGCGATTGCGCTCATTAAAATGTGTCCATTTGCCAGCTGATGGATGGGAGTTCTGAAGGGTGCCTGGTGGGTGAACATTTGAATATCAGAAGTTTCATCTCTTTCTTCTAGAGAGAAAAATAGCTTTGCTACCAACCAACACAAAGCATGAATTGTCCTTGACTTTCTCTCCCTCCTTCTATCTTCTTTGTGTAGCAATCAGTTTAGCTCACTGACTTTCAGGCACCCAAAACTGTGCAAAAACATAAACGCTTCACAGCCAAGCAAACCTGGGAGCAAATGCAGGTTCCTTAGCATGACTTACACTGTGACCTTGGGCACATCACTTAACCCCTCAGGGCGACAGAGTTTGAATTTGTGAAATGGGCTTCCAAATATCTACTTTTCCAGGTCCTGACAATGAAAATCCCTAACCCATTTTGGGAATAAAATAGATGCTCAATAATTGGCAGCTGACCAAACTGACAGTGGACCAAAGCACTGCATAAAACAATTAGAGAAGAGGTCAAGAGCAAATGTAGCACACATCCTTAGTTAGAGCATAATCAAGTACTAAAATGTAAGGTACCTGAAAACAAATTATTTTAGAGACAAGACCTAGAAGATATCATTGATTCTTATTACTCACAGTTGTATAAAATTGTATAAAGTCACCAGAAATGCTGAATTGGCACTGAATCAACAAAAACACAGTATCATTGCTCCTAGGGTAAAAACAGGGTTAGGTTCCTGTGAACCCCTAGCCACAACATTTTCATCAACTAATCAGTATATAGCCTTGTTTCATGTGTGTTTCTGTGATATCTCATTTAATATATTGTATTGATTCATTAACATTGAATTCACGAACAACAGCATTATAACTCATGCCTGAATGAAGCTTACCCAATGCACTTATTTTCACCAAAAGGTACATCCCAGATTTCTTGCTTGACTTGCTGCAGAACACCAGACAGCAATTTTGCACTGTGTTTAGGAGCCATTTTAAACAGCTAAATCACCACCAAAAAGCACAAAAATGTGAAAGAAATGTCACACCAAATAGATGACAACCAAGACCCTTGTTTACAATAGGAAAGCTGAAGCAAGAAGGGAGAGTATCTCTTTGTTCAAACTCTGCTGTAAAGTACACATAGGGCAACTAAAATTTTTCTTCACTCTGCATGCCCATGTTCTCAAATGACCATGAACACTCCATGAGTATTAATTTGGGCATTACAAATAATGTTACCAAGTAGGCAAATTCACAAAAATGGAATCAGAAAATAATGAACACCAGCTGTAAATACCAGAGACGGTTCTTGAACAAAAGAGGGGTGACTCAAAATAAGTGATGAGAGGAGAGAGTCCAGGCAGAAAAAAGCCACATTAGCATAAGGAAGAAGGTAACTAATAGCTGGGAACAGTGTATGGGAAAAAGTCATATCGGTCAGGAACCAGCCTGACTTTGATCTCATGTGACATACCTGATCAGTTCCTTCAGATCTGATTGAATGTCCCCTATTCAGAGGGGCCTTCTCTGGACTCTGTGTTTAAAAAAGCATCCACCTCTGATCATTTGCACTCTTGTTTTTCCCCTTGCTTTATTGTTCTCCAGAGCACACTTTTACAAGCTGACATATGTGGGTTTTTTGTTGTTGTTAATTGTCAGCCTGTCCTTGCCAGAACGCATACTCCATGAGGACAGGGATGTTGTCTGCTGTGTTCACAAACCCTGACAACTACAGAGTGCCTGCAACAGCATGTCATTATCTATTGAATGAAGACATAAACTTAATGGTCTGAATAACACATTAAGAAATATATCCCTCATCTAAGAGGGAATAGTCATTTGGGCAAAGAGTCCAATCAGATATGAAAGATTTACAGTCTGACACTGTATGCAAAATGAAAGAAGAGAAAAATCATTCCTACCCTCATGGGGTAAGCAATGCAGGGAAAGGAGAGAAATGAGCTGAAGATAGAACTGTGGATATTGTTCTAAGCTTGCATCAAGCATTATAGCTAAGCAAAATCATTTATTTAAAAAGAAAACTTTTGAATGAGATAGAAGTCTATGGGATTGTGGAGCACGGGAGAGGAGAATGTGGATTAATGTTCAGAGTACATATTCAAAGTGGTGACACCTACATGCCAAAACCAAGTAGGCACAGGTTTCTCTGTCTCAAAATCTTTTGGGATGTTTGCACTTAAAAGCACCAACCCCTCCACCAAATCTCAGCATGTAAAGCATGTCTGATTACCGGTGCCTGCTTATGGTTCTTCCCTACTCAAAATCCTCACAGAAATTATAGAAAGCAACTATCTTTAACAAAAACATTTTTCTGTTTTCTTATCATTTTTCTGTCTGCCTCAATTGCAACTGCATCCTAAATGATACGATTTGAAGGAAATTGGGAAGCTCTCTGCATTGACAATGGTGACTAAAATGAGACTGCTGCAGAACCTTTGGGGTCTAAGGACTTTCAAATTTCACTGTTCCTGGATAACTAACAAATTAAGCCACTGTCAATCATTAATACCTGAGTATAAATTAGCTTATTCTGCATTTCAAGCAGTAATGATGTAATTCCAAACTTTAATTTTATAGAATGAGAAAACTGAGCTCGATACTGGGAACACAATTTTATACCTAATTTAGTAATTTGAGACAGAACAAAAACTTAGCTCTCCTGTCATTTAATTAACTATAGAATTCTGATCCAAAACCTTTCCAAATGTGGCAGCTTACAGAGGTGGTTGAGACCATCTCCTAATGAAATTTCCAATTAGTGAATCCTTGTGAGGAAAGAATATAGAACCCCCAATAACAGGCAAATAATTGAAAAAAAATCAAATAGCTAGTAAAGGTATTATCTTCCATTGGTTTATTAAACTTGTTCTTCCCAGAAGTCAAGTCCCTTCTTAGGGCACAGTATTCTCCTTTGGAAGATAAACTGGGCTTCATTTTTGGTGTTTATTTTTTTCTTTAAAAAAAATGGATCCCAAGAAAGGACTGTAATTCTAGAAAGACTTAGGGCCAATGTGTCAAAAAGACAAAATATGGGAAGCTCAAAAGAGACAGAGGGGAAGTCAGAGAGCTAGGCTTAAGAGCACCCCAAAACAAACATCAAGGTTTGCCACTTGTCTACATTTGACTGTGGCATGTGCACAGGAGTCGGGGGCCCATAGACGATGACCAGCAGTTACAGGGAGTGGCCTCTTCCTGAGCTCACAGTGGCTCTGTGAGTCATGCAGAAGCAACTTCAAATCCTTGTGACAGCAAATGCTAATCTGGAAACTGATTACACCCCACTGAGAGGCAAAAGATGAGCTGATTCTTTAATGGAGGAGCTGGGTTTGACTAGAATGCCTTTGGAAACATTTCATTTCAATGCTGCTCATTTCCTTAACACATGCCATCATTGCTTTCACAACGATGTCTTACACAACACACACACACACAGAAAGCCTGCCTAATCTAAACATTAAATCTACATTCCTCTTCCCTCTGTCCCACAACCCAATAAACCCTTGTCTCACTGAAAATGACATTATAAACAATCTCACTTAGCTGTTAATCCTGGATGCTAGCCTAGAATAATCTCCACAGTTTTGTCTTCAATTCATTTTTCCTCTCAATAAATGTTGCTTACATTCTCAGAAGTCTTTAAATTGTCAGAGAGAAATTTGCTCTTCTTCCTCCATGAAGGTAGGAATAAATATTTTCTTCTTTAATTTGCATACTGTTTCAGGAAACGTATTTTTACTATGAATGAAATTGACCTGCTAAAGTTGGAACTTCTAACATGAGAGCAGGCTAGTGAATGAGTTACTAGGAGAACCAGGATCCTTTTCCAGTAGCTTCCAAAATAAACTATATTTGCCACCGCAGTTTTGTGCATTCATCTCTTGACAGCGTTTAAACACAGAGATATTGAACACCAATAATAATATTATCTGAAAACTATGTAGATCATTGAGAGAAATAGCTGGCTTTCTATTTTGAAGCCACCACGTTTTGCTTATTTCTTTTCAAGATGCATTAGGTTACTATGTTGGGGAAAGGAATAACACTGTTATAAACCACATGTCAGCAAAACAGTCTTTGGGCCAATTCTGGCATACTGCCTTTTTTATTTTTATAAAGATTTTTTTTTAATTATTGTAGTTTAGGTTCTAGGATACATGTAAAGATTATGCAGGATTGTTGCATAAGTACATACATGGCAAGGTGGTTTGCTGCCTCCATCTCCCTGTCACCTATATCTGGCATTTCTCTCCATGTTATGTCTCCTCAAAGTCCCCACCCCCGCTGTCCCTCCCCTAGCTCCCCACAACAGACCCCAGTATAATGCTCCCCTCCCTCTGTCCACGTGTTCTCATTGTTCAGCACCCACCTATGAGAACATGTGGGTGTCTGATTTTCTGTTTTTGTGTTAGTTTACTAAGAATGATGGTTTCCAGATTCATCCATGTCCCTAACAAAAGACACAAACTCATTTTTTTATGGCTGCATAGTATTCCATGGTGTATACATGCCACATTTTCCTTGTCCAGTTTACCATCTATGGGCATTTGGGCTGGTTCCAGGTCTTTGCTATTGTAAACAGTGCCGCAGTGAACATATGTGTGCATGTGTCTTTATAATAGAATGATTTATAATCCTTTGGATATATACCCAGTAATGAGATTGCTGGGTCAAATGGTATTTCTATTTCTAGGTCCTTGAGGAATCACCACACTGTCTTCCACAATGGTTGAACAAATTTACACTCCCACCAACAGTGTAAAAGTGTTCCTATTTTTCTACATCCTCTCCAGCATCTGTTGTCTCTAGATTTTTTAATGATCACCATTCTAACTGGTGTGAGATGGTATAAAGATTTGTTAATGGGACACAGCCAGGTTCACTTACTTACATATTATGTATAGCTTTTCTTGTGCTAGATGAGCAGAGATAATAAGTTGCAACAGAGATCATGTGGCTCACAATGCCAAATATATTTACTATTGGTACTTTACACAAAAAAATGTACCAATTCTTGCCCTAATCCAGTATATTAGGTTTTGGTCAAGGACATTTATGTCTTTAACAAGGCTTCCTGGAAAGTCTACTATTAACCAATGTTTGAGAAACATAATAAAATAAAAAGTGCCAGGCTCCAGGGACGGCCTGTGATGCAAGTGCAGAAGTTACACATTTAGAGACAGTTGCCCAAAGTCAGACTGTAAGGAAATTCTACACCATAGCTTCCTCTTAACTTTTTGAGTCTCAGATTCTCTCCAACTTCCTGATTTAGCCTCATATTTCCTGATACAAATCTTGGTACTTTTCCACTTGGCTCTTGGCATCCTCTTTTTAGACAGCCAGTTTTCATTCTTGGCATCACTCTTTAGTTCCACTCTTGCCACTCATATTGTGTATGTTTATCTGTTCCCGCTCCACTGCCGATCTCAGACATCCAATTCCCATCTCAGTTCAAGTACAAGCAAAACAACAACAAACACTCTTCTCAGTCAAATGATTTGTCTCTCAGGAGGTCTCTAACTCTTAATGTTTGATCCCAAGAAAAACGGAAAATTCAGACACCAAACCCATGATTTTTACCCCATATTTCAAGGTTAATCAGTGCCCAAGGAGTTGTTAAAAGGGATTTTCCGAGGACACATTAATTCCATGGCCTCAGGAAAAGCTCCGTCACCAAGTCACAGAATAGGATACCTGGTGCATTGATTAAATTCATAATCAATATTGTGTTCAGATTTTTAAAAAGCAACATTTTTCCCCAACTGTATCTATTTTTTCTAAAGTCTTGGAACAGAATCTGTACCTGAATTTGTCTGTTGACAATGAAAAGGTAGGTGATAACAGTTTCTCTGTAGACAACCCGCAAAATCTCCATGCAATTGAGATTTGAACTTCTCTTAGCCACTAAGCTACCCCAACATTTATTTTGACGGGAAATTATAATATACTAAAAATTATAACATTAAGTTGAAAGTATTGATCTTAGAAGATTTAAAGACTGTCATAATTAGGAACATATCTATTTTTAATAAACTGAAAGAGGTAGTTTAAAAAGCATATGTAGGTCACCATATATTGTATATAGTCATACACATGCATAAACACATATGGTATTATTGTGAGATAGATGTGTTATATGTATTAATACTGCAGTAAACCAATGAAAAGTATTTGTAAGAAGCCAAGCATCACTATAATTTAAAGTCATTTATAGTAAAGTCAGATAGCCCTTTCTACCATAAAATTTCCCAATAATGCCACAAAATTAAAAATATAAAATAATGTATATTTGTTATGACCTTGAAAAGCTAACTACAAATTTCAATTATGCTCAGTATCTCCTCTTAAAAATTTGAAACATTCATAAGTTTTACAAACATATTTATTAAAATATTAAGAAGGGAACTTCTCTAGCAATAGAATACAGCTTTGCTTATGTGGATTGATTTCCATAAGATTTCCAAAACCAGGATTCTTGTGGGTAGCTATTTAGATGGAGGCTGATCATGATGTTCTGAAAGCTCCATGTAACCTGATGTGTGTTGCATACATTATTGCATCACTAATGTTTTCTGTGATACCTGGAATCCAACTACTTTCAGGAAATTCTTACAGCTTTGTCCTCTTGGATGGATGCCTTTGGATTCAAACTTCAGTTTGCATCAGGTAGAATTATTCTCCACCTTTGAATTCTGGGTCTTAGGACTTTAGGGTAAACTCAACTTCTTTCAAGACTGATCTGTCCCAGCACTAGCTTTCTTCTCATCAGTGAGTAGCAAAAGTGTCTCACAGCTGTGTTCCTTCAAGATATGATAACTCTCTCCTCTGTAAAATTTGCATCATCTGATTGTTACCACCTCTGAGAAACTGTATAAGCCACTTCCAGCAGTTCTTTCTAGGCCCCTGGAGTTCCTCTCAAGGAGGTAATGAAAACATGTGTCAAAGTTAAATGAGAGTAAAACCCCAGGGGGTAAGAGCAAATGCAGCCATTGGGAGTGATAGAAATGACAAAAGCTGTAATATAGGGACTGGATGTGCTCCTGAGGGCACTGGGTGATGCAGATTTATGGAGGATCCTGGAGGAAAATAATTAAATTAGATTTTAAAAATTGGATTAAGACTTTGGTTAAAAAAATAATAAAAGAAAAAATAATACAGCAAAAGATGGTGACTCAAGAAAAAATGGTGAAGACACTCCAGTCAGTAACAGTGGAAGGGATTCCCTGAACATTCTGTCCAAAAGGAATGCCTTGGGTTAGAAGTGACAAGACAGAACACACTTGTTACCAGAGATGGCCATCCACATGGCAAGTGGGCAGGGAACATGGCAGCAGCATGGCTGAAATAGAAGCAAAGAGGATGAGATCCACGCTTGAGGTAGATGGAGCATGTGTGTGTAATTACAAGAGTCCATTTTAATCGTTTCCATCAAGTAAGTCTTATTTTCCTACTTAGACTGCCAGTTTCTACAGGGCAGTAGAAATGTTCTGTAAGTATTTGAAAACACAGTGAAATGGGAGAGTTCACTGATCCCCCTTGTAGGACACGTGACATGGGCATGGCTCACCTGTTGGGTTGCTGCCACCACTCAAACCCCTGAGAGGAGTAGGAGCATAGATAGACAGGTGCAGGAGCCCAGAGAGGTATGTGTTACAGTGTGCCCTTTTAGCCCTGCCATCCTTGGACAGCTTGAGTGTTAACCAGCTCAATGGACCCTCTGCCTTTTCTAAAGGGCAGAGGGCCAATGTGACAGCTTTCTGTATCCCAAGCTCTTGCCCTACATCCTGGAAGAATCAGGTCACACACATGGGCCTGAAGGATGAATGTAGGGTTTTATTGAATGTGGAGGTGGCTCTCCACAGGATGGATGGGGAGCTGGAAGGAGGGATGGAGTGGGAAGATGATCTTCCCCTGAAAGTTCAGTCCAGCAGTCAAACTCCTCTTCAACCACCCCGAGCCTAACTCTTGGCACTCAGGAGTTCCTCATCTTCTCTTTCTCTGCCGTGTCATTCTGCCATCTGTCTGCTTGTCTCCTCATCTCCTCAACTGCTCATCTGTTTCTGGATCCTGTAGTTTGGGGTTTATACAGGTACAGAATAGGGGTCATGGCAGACCAAAAGGTAACTTTCTGGGTGTGAAAACAGGAATGTCTGTCCCCATTTAGGGCTACAGGTCTCCAGACTTGAGGGTAGGGTCTTTGCCAGGGAATCAACCTCTTCTACCCAGTATTTCCCTTTCTCCTGTCTGTGTCAACAGCACATACAAAATCTTATCCAAATTCATGAACAAACTTGTCCAAAGTAACATGGCTCATGAATATCAGAACGCTTTGACCCTAGAGTTTTATTGACCTACCTAGATCAAATATGCCCTTTTTTATATGCTATCTATTTTATATATGCTTTACTCTTGGCTTCATTTTAAATCTCTTCTGTTCTTAATTTTTCTTTCTTATCTTCTCTTAATGTCTTATACAGTTATAGTTGATAAATCTCTATAAGCCATCCTATGTCCTTTCAAGTACAAAGCAGTTAACTGAATCAACAAGGAATATTATTTGTATGTTACACACAGAAACACACACATATATGCATGTGTGTATCTACCCTTAGGCGAAATAATTTGCACCGTATAGTTATAAGTTGGTTAATTTGCCCTTCAATCTCTGGGAATCCTTAAAGCAAAATTCTATCTTTTTACATTGCTAAAAAAAAAAATTACTTAGGAACCCAAGTAAAGGTAAACCCCCACTGAAATCTGGTCGCTCTTTAATATCCTTCTCTTTCAAATCATCTATCCCAAATACTTTCCTGGTTGCCTGCCTGGGTGTCTCCTTTCCTACCAAGTCTCCACTCCATCACACCAAGTTCAAAGGACTCAGAATGAAGACAAAGGGACCCCCTAAGGGTCTTAAGGCAAGCATTTCTGTCATTTAATGCAGTTTCATTACTTTTCATCACTGGGAGGCATCTTGGCATATGGGAATGGAAATTTAGATTTAGTAACTTTCAGCAATGTCAAAGGAGCTATTAACAGAACCAAATTCTATGGTGTCCTAGTTGCTCTTGGAATATAGGTTTCAGAGTCTCAGCACCACAAGATGACCTCTGAGTTTAATAGAAGTCTACCAATAAAAAATAAATAGGAAATAATAAAAATGACATACTGAGGAATTTAAAATCATAAATGCATGCAAATTTGTCTCAAAGATGATTAATCAATCATTAAATAATTAATGAGGACTTAATGTTTTCTTGGAACTGTCCTAGGCACTGTTGTGAATGTAAAAACAGGGGAACTTTAAGGCATAATTGTTGAAAACAGGGAAGCCATATGAAATGTTACATTAAAAGGGTGAAGGGAGAAAAATAAAAGTGCTAACGTACATAGTAAATTTACATATATACATATTATAGACTGTGTGTGTGTGTGTGTGTGTGTGTGTGTGTGTGTCTCATTATTCTAAGAAGTGGTATAAAAAAGGTATAAATGCCTTTGAAATGAAACACTAGAATGAGCACTAGATTAGGAAACGGGAGACTGGGACCAGCTCTGGCTTGGCACCCAGCAAGATGTGTGTCTCTGGGAAAGTGAGTGTCTATGCCTGGCTCTTTGTTCATCTGTGAAAAGAAGAGAATTGGATTATTTATAAACTGAAATCGTATTTTATGTTATGAATATATAATACATTTCTTTGTATTAAACACTGACTTATTAATCAGATGAAATTAGAAATATTTTGGAGCTGCCACTAAATTAAGAGGGTAGTGTCAACAGTGGAAATTGTGGTGCTCTGAAAGTATTCCTCAATAAACTGAAATAGAGCCTAGAGCAGAAAGGTAATGAGAACAACCTCAAGAAGACTATTTTTAAAGTGCTTATATTCTGAAAGAGTATGAGTGATGGTATTAGTAAAAAATCAAGCTATTCCAATCATTAGAACTTTTATAATACACTTCTATACTGCATTTTTTATAGAAGATGCAAAGCATTGTGACTAAGTCTCCAAGATGTGAAGATGAGAAAAGGCCCTGAACCAAAACTCAGCTCTTGCATTTATTAGCTGTTTCACTTGGAGCAAGTTAACCTCTCTAGAAATCAACGACCTGGACAAAGAAACAAAGGTAACATTACCATGTAAATCATCCTTGTGGGGGAGGATTACTTTTTAAATAAAATATTTGCTATACATCCTAAGCCTGACACATCTTGGAAATACATTTTAGAAAACTTAGTTGTTATAAATATTGTTATAAATATCTTTAAAATGCTAACATAGTCATACAAGCTGATGCCCATGTAAGAACTATTGAACTTTTATTCCTAAAATTAATATTGACCAAAAGTTATAGCCCTCATTTTAATTCATCTCTCTGGGAGGAGAAATCTCCTTGGTTTTCATATCCACATTCACCCTCTGGCCTAGGCCTTACTGTCTCTCCTTACTGCACAGGTAAACATGATTTCTTAACTGAAAGAGTCTGCAATTCTTTTTTTCCTTTTCCTGTCAACTCTTTGAGGGCATTGGGCTGACAGTTCTGGGTCGGACTGAGTTTAATCTTTTTCTTTCAAATCAAATTATGGAGAAAATGCCAGGGAAATGGCTCCCTAACAGCTGGCATTGTTCAGAAATCACCGAGCTTGGTGAATTTGTAAGATAAGTGTCTAAATTGTGGGGAGAGGCAGACAGCTTCCCCTCTTGGGCTGATATCTGAAGAATTAATGACTAAATGACTCCATTTTGCTCTCCACACAATGGCCTGTCCTGGAAGACTTGAGAGGCTCTCAGGGTTCAGGGCCCTCTCCAAAAATCAGCCTGCCTAAAAGCTGTCTTGGGATCTTCTCTACTTTCTTTGTTCCCTATTTAATAATGTTATAACGTTTTATACTAATGAGAATAAAAGAGGATAGCTTCTTGCCTGGAGTAACGTTAAATCCATGAAAACCTCCCTATCAACATACTCAGAAAAATAGCTAAGAAAACAGAAAGAATTCGTAGGACAAAAGCCAAAAAGTGAGAAACAACTTTTAAAATATTATGGGAGGTACCACATTCACATTAAATACTAAAATATTAAAATTGATTGAGGTTGTGAAATAAAGAAATTAGTCTCCCAAGCATTCAAATTAATTTTTCATCTCCTTCTGCAGGCCACTTCCCACTGCCTTTCGTTAAGCCCACTTAATATTTTATTTGCTGAAGGGAAAAGGTTTCCTTTTGACATATTGGCATTCCTGAGGTTAGTAGACTATCTCACTGCCAACTCCATGAGCAGCCTTCTCAGTCCCAGCGAAGCAACAACAAAGAATAAAATATTTGCTATACATCCTAAGCCTGACACACTTTTTTTTCTAACCAGATCCTTCCCTAAATACTTTTATCCATGGATCCACTCCTTTTGCTTGTTACAATGCCCAGTGCCCCCTTTCTGATTCTCCCTCCAACATTCTCAACTATTAGCCTATTAGTAATATATCCAGGAAAAACCAAAAAACAAAAAATAATGAACAACCAAAAGAGAAGTTGAGATCCCTACACTTGAGCTTCTGAAACTAGCTCTTACTTTTTTCTCTCTCTTTTTTTTTTTCGGCAGACAGGATTCTACTCTGTCACTCAGGCTGGAGTGCAGTGGTGTGATCACAGTTCACTGCCGCCTTGCCCTCCTGGGCTCAAGTGACCCTCCTATCTCAGCCTCCTGAGTAGCTGGGACTATAAGCAGGTACCACCAGGCCCAGCTAATTTTCTGCTTTTGTAGTGATGGGGTTTCGTCATGTTGCCCAGGCTGGTCTCAAACCTTTGGGATCAAGTGATTCTCCCACGCCAACGTCAACCTCCCACCTTCCATTCCTTTCTTGGGGCTCTGGGAAGGCGGCTTACCTTCTTGGAAATTTAGATCAGCCAAAGAATGATAGTCACTCATCTCTGGAGCTCAGGAATTAATATGGCAGATCCTTTGTAATTAGGAGGTAAATTCTAAGCTAATAACCAGGTATCGGAATTGATGCTAAAGGAAGAGTGGATACATGTACCAAAGGAGTCAAACAGGCACTCACTGGGCTTTGGAAACTTACCAGGAAATTAAACATAAAAACCCCAATTTTCCCATAGTACATTCACATGCTGAATCTGGATTCCTTCCTTTAAGAAAAGTTTATGCTTGTGAGAAAATGAAATCAGAAATTCTCAATGTCTCTTCAGAATAAAAGACATTGTAGGATTTCAAACCCTCCATCACTCTTTAATGTGCCCCTTCTTCATGATCACAACAGTGGAACAGGGCTTTTGTGTACTAATAGAGTCATCAGTGCTAGACCTAGAGATGATTTTGACCTTAGCCTAGTCTAAAATCCTCCTTCAAAATGTCATGAAGCAGCAGCAACAAAAGATACCTAGCTTGCTCCCATCAAATTAGAACAAATGCCTGCTTGTGCATCAGCACCATCTCTCAAGTTCCCAGTGTAGGACCTTTGCACATTTAGAAGAATAAAACATTTTCCCCTGTCCTCTCAGGTTCTGTGGCTGGGAGCTAGCAAATTAAACAGAGGAAATATAGATTAACAGAAGAAAAGGCATACGTTTCTGTATTGATGTTAATATTTTTACATGTATTGGGGCTTCACAGAAGTAAAGACTCAAAGAGGCAGTTGGTTCTGAGGGCTTATATACCATTGCGACCAATGGTAACAAACTGGATAAGTGACTAAGTGGAGATAAAGGTAGTTTGGGCTCCTACAGATGTTGAACTATGTGAAGGTGACTAGGAAATGTGTAGTAGATGAGTTGTTTGGTAAGGTTCATTATGAAGACTCAGGCTATCTCTAGTGATGAGAGTTGTTCAACACTTCCTGGTATGGGATGAGGAGAGCTTTTTGCAAAGGAAAGTTTATACCCTGCTTTTAGGCAGAGAGCTCCTCTTGTATCTGCTGCTTCTTGATCGCCTTCAGCTCAAAACAATCAATATACCAAAGTGACATATTTTGAGGGGCATATCCTGAGCCCCTTCACACAGATCGTTTTTAGGACAGCTGGCAGCCAGAGTATGTCTTCTTATTCTTAAAAGTATTTCTTCTTCTATCAGATTTCTCAAGACTGGGGGCCAATGCTGAAACCATATTATTTCAGACCACTTGAGTTTAGAGGCAATGGTACAAAGAAATTATCTGCTTATAATATTAACACACTCCTGACCTTGTTCAATATTCAGACCAAAATCTCAGTGTATAAAACTAGTAGCCCTCTCTGTATATATGAAATTCTATCAACCTGTTAGCTCACTCCATTCCTGTGATGCTTTTAGGAGAGAAGACAGGAGTCATCGGCCCCACTCAGCCTATGGGAAAATATTGATTTAGCTTCATTATTTACCCAAAGTCACAAAGTCCTGAGGTCCAGAGCTCAGCTGCCCCAATGTGAGTTCTGTGTTCTGTCTACTGTTCCCAAATGGGAGGATAAGATGCATTGCAGCATTTATTTCAAAGACATCACTTAGATAGAAGATTCCCAAAGCGTCAACAGAAGGGAACATTAACCCATGAGAAAATAACAGTGTTTGCAGTAATACAGGGAAATTGCATAACAACTAGTTGGAGAAACTAAGCTAAATAGAACTAAACACATTTTTGTGCTGCAGAAGTTTTTGGAATCTTTAATATCTTGTTTGGTTTTGCAAACATGTAAGAGGAGTATATACTAGGCCTATCATAAACATTATGACCCTAGAAAGCATCAATTGAGGAGAATTTCAAGTGAATACTGAACCCTGGAATGCACCTGAGAAAACATGAGTTCTTGCCTGCAGCATCTCACTATTCTTCATCCGCTTTACCAGGATCCCAGGATGCCAGGTAATAAAAGGAAGCTGAAGGACTACTACTTTCTAACTCTAGTTACTTTTGCTAGTCTATATTCATATCCTCACAATTCTCAAGATTCCAACAATCAGCTCATTGTGAATGTACTAATGTCATAATATGCAATTTCTCTTCTCAGACCAGACCTATCACTTCATAGCTAAACCTCTTACTTGTTCAAAACTTCAGGATATTTTTTCACATTCATTGCAATCACACCCCTTGCTTTGATCGTACTTGTCCATTTACTGTTCCTGTAATGGCCATGGTGCTTTTTAAGATATTTTCTTGGCTTATATTGTTCTTCTTATCTGTAATGAATTGTTTTCTTTTTCCTCTTGGTCCAGGAGAATCCTCATTTGGGTATCCTTATAACTTATCTCCTCTTCATGTCAGAAGTGAATTTCTTCTGCTATAAATGTTTACAGTGTCATTTACTTTCTGCCTAGTTTTGCTAGTTATATTTCACAGATTTGGCTTTCCTCTGCTATTTAGTTTACAAAGTCTTTTACTCATCTTTGTTTCACTGTCAGCACAGAGCCTGATGTCTGGCATATAAAACATTTCAAGTAATTGATTGTTAAAGTTAAATGAGACATGGGAATTGAAGTTCTATCAATATGTTGAAATCAGATTACAGAGGGCCTTGAAAGCCACATAGAGGACTTTGGCTTAATTTGATAGATATTTGGACGTGTTCTGGATGTCTTCTTAAAGAGAAGGTATCAGAGAAAAAGCACCATCCCTAGCTGGCCAAGCAATGTAGCTTGGTGGTCACAGGCAAAGCTTTCTGAATCTCAGCTCTTAGGTCTGAATCTCAGCCCTCTTCTGTCTCTGTGACCTTGGGAAAGTTACACATTTTTCTGGCTTTTAGTGTCTTCATTTGTAAAATCAGAATGGCCTTACTCAAGTGATTGTGAATTTTGGATAAGGTTATCCATGGAACGTCTTTAAAGCAATGTCTGGTACCTAGTGAGCCTTCAGGAAACATTAGCTATTATTATAATTAACAACAAGGAGAAGTGAAAAGAACATTGCCTTGTGCATCAGGGATCTGAACTCTGCTGCAGTTTGAAGACAAGGTACAAATGAGGTCAAGTATTACCAGTCAAAGAGCCTGATTGGCACTTAAAGAGGATGTGTCTTTGGTGAATTCACCATTCCTTTCATTCCAGGCTCAAAATCAAACTAGTAGCACAACAAATGCATTAATCAAGTGTACAGAGACAATCTATAAAACACAGAAGCTCAATTCATTAATATACAATGAGAAATATAACTATTAAACAGATGAGATGTTGGTGACGGATAGGCACATTCTTCCTTATAGACAAATATATCCAAGAAGCCAAATTATAATCCAAGCGTTGTTCGATGAAAAGGGAACAGAGCAAGGAGAGAAAGTGGGTGACTTTGAGCACGTGATCAAGCTCATAGCCAGATGTATCCCCCTCTACTATAGGCTCATACCCATCACTTACTAGATGCCCCAACATATTCTGCACCTCAACCTCCCAGTGGGAGAGCCCCTCTCTTTTGCTTCTGAGAGCCCCCTCTATAAAAATCATGTATACCATTGTTGTCTTGTTATAATGCATGTTATAATGGATGGATGTTTTCTAAGTGCAATCAAAATATACTCAGAGTTTTGCCTGACTATATTCTTGATGCTCATGGACCACTTATTAGGACAGTTTTAAGATAGTTAATCTTCTTAAACTTCATTGGTGGGCCTCTGGTAGCCCTGAGAGACACTGCAGAAAATACTTCTGTATCCTTTCTACTTTGAGTCTTCTTAAATTTATCCTTATATAAATCGTATATCAATTAGCTTGTGTTACATAATAAACTATTCTACCCAAAACTTATTGTCTTAAAATGTTTATTAGGAGTCCTATTGTTCGTTAAAGACTCTGTGGGCCAGCATTTTGGGCTGGGCTCAGCTGAGCTCATTTCTCCCTCATCATATGATGTCAGCTGTGCTCAAACACATGGCTGGGTTCAAACACTGCCAAGATGACTGTGGCAGTCAGGGACTCTCACCACATGCCTCTCCACATGTTTCTCATCCACATGTTTCTCCCTGTTTTGTTAGGCCAGGCCAGGAGCTGAATCAGGGTGAAACAGACTCCACTTCTTGATGGGAGAAGCCATGAAGAATCTGTAGCCAGATCTCCTGAAACTTACTATGGATGGGAGTAACTTACAAGTGAACAAATTGATAAATAAATGAATATGTCTTCAGGGAGAAAGGCCATAGTAATCAAATACATTAGGCAGGTGAGTTGGCATCTCTGTAACCCATGAGTGCAGGAAACTCACTCATCTAGGTCACAGTGAAAGGGATCCCAGTGCAGCATGCGTTATTCTCTCCTGACACTAAAATTTTGTGATTCTAAGAAGGTAATCAGCAGGGAAGGTTAAAGTCCCTGAAAGGTGTCTGGCATCAAGTGACCCTTCCTGAGGAAGCTGACACTGACCACTTCTGCCCAGTGATCGAATTTGATGGGTTTCATCATCTTCCTCCCCTGTCTGCTCCAGCTCTATCGATTGCATCGCCTTCAATATCTCTTTTGTGGTTAAAGGCTGCTCCCGAGACTGCCCTGTCTGAGTTGCCTAGTTTTGTCAATTCCAATTCAGCCAGACATCCTTTTACCCTTTCCTAGACAACAAAGCTTTCTAGTTGATGTTTAAAAAAAAAAAAGGAAAGAAAACTCATGGAAGACTTAGAAGCGTCAGAAAGTCTTACTAAACCCTTCCTTCCTTCGGACGAATTCTCCCTACCTGGGTTGAGAGCAATTCTTCTCTGATGAGAGCTCATATTTATCTTCTCTTCCAGCCTTTTACCTCTGCCTTGGGACCTCAGACAAAAGTCTCCTTGTTATTCTTCCCTTTCTTTCTTCTTTCTGAAAATTAAAAATGATTTGGTGAACATAAAGGTAACCTGCACATGTCTTTCACCTTATTTTCTAGATCAGAAAAATACCGTTTGAGAATTCTCATTAGGCCTAAATTATGGAACAGGGACACTTTGTTTTATGCTTCCAATCCTATATATTTCTTTAAGATGCTGCAGAAATACCTCCTAAAACAGGGGAGTTATGAAACTGATAGCCTCAGAAGAATGTTTCAGTTATCAAGTGTCTCTTGTGCCATCCTGTCTGTAACTTTGTGGTAGACATGAATCAGATCGTCAAAAGCCAGTATTAGAAAAAAGTACTCAAACCATAGGGTAAAATCCAATAACCTTATTACAAATAAAAGCTAAAAAATACAGTAACTCATCCCTGCCAATTGGTCCTCCTTTAACCTCAGCCACCCCATTCTGTCCGCTCTGCTCAGAAGCCACATCAACCACGAGTCAGAACTCTCCGTTGTCTGCCTCCCTGAGATCACACCGGTTATTCTTCTACTAGAATTTTGTCTCCATTAGGCGGCCTGGAAAATTCCTTTTCCTATTTTAACACACGTTTCAATTGTATCCTTTTCCAGTAAGCTTTTCTTGCTCTGCCTAAATAGTTGTTTATTTCCTCATTTATATTATTATTATATGTATTTTACCTCCATTAACCTCACTGTACTAAAAATGTCGTGCTTTTCTATAGATCTATAGAGTCTCTTCTTGAAGAAGCTGCAGAATCCTGTCTTATTGTTTTTACAGATCCCTACCGTCCTGTCAGAGATTCTTCTGCTCTTCTAGGGGACTGATGTTTGTACAACCTGCCTTTGTTTTTGCAGCACCTCCTTTCCATCACCTCTCTGCATCCTATTTCCTCTTCATCTTCCAATGTCCCTCTCCATCAGCATACTGCTCTCATACTAGAAACATGATCTTGTCTTCTTTATGCTAAAATCTTGTCAATCTGTTCTTGCTCCTCCGTTAACTTCCATATCGTTCTCCTTTACCTGGGTACCTAATTTCTTAAAAGAAATAGTTTGCACCTGCTATCTCAACTGCTGCACCATTCAGATACTCCTTGATTCTTTACAATCAGATTTCTAACTTCACCACTGTTTTCGTAATTGCCTTCAAAAACAGATATAACTGGCTGGGCGTGGTGGCTCACGTCTGTAATTCCAGGACTTTTGGAGGCTGAGGCGGGTGGATCACCTGAGGTCAGGAGTTCGAGACCAGCCTAGCCAACATAGTGAAACCCCATCTCTACTGAAAATACAAAAATTATCTGGGCATGGTGGCTGCCACCTGTAATCTGAGCTACTTTGGGGGTGAGATAGGAGAACTGCTTGAACCAGGAGGCACAAGTTGCAGTGAGCTGAGATTGCACCACTGCACTCCAGCCTGAGCAACAAGAGCGAGACTCTGTCTCAAAAAAATAACTTATTTACTGGCCAAAAATGCCCACCTGCACACACACATGCACACACCCAAACATACATATATAAATATAAGATTTTAAGCAATTTTTATTATCCTTAATCTTTCAGCTGCACTGGCTCCTTGAACTCTCATCCTTCATGACCTTGCATTCTTCTTCTTCCAGCTGAGAGACAGTCTAGTGAGAAACAGTAATTAACACTTAAGCACCACACTTTGGATTAACTGATGTTCTCTCTTATGCACAAGGCATACTGAAAGTGCTGGGAGCCAGTCCTCAGCTTTCCTACATATTTCTGTTCCCATTCACGAGGTTCATACTCACTGAGGGTTGGTCATGTTTATGACCAAACATATTTTTGCCATTTGGGCTTTCTGTTATAACGACACATTTTAAATAATATGTAAGCCATAAATAAAAGTGTAAGCCAATATGAATGCAATCAACAGAATTATTTCTTTCATTAAAACTAAATGATAAACATTCGATGAGGGCAATTTGGGGAAAACAGCACAACAAACCCTGTTGAATTAGAGATGTTAGTTGTAGGGAGAAAAACATCATAAAACTCTTAAGTGTCATCTTTCATAACATTTAGCATTACTTTAAAGAAATCAAAATGGGAAAAGTAGATGAGGCATCATGGTTATGGTTTATGCACAGAAAAACAGCAGAGTGCTTCTTGTCTGAAAGTAAAGTTCTAGTAGAGATGTTAGAATCCAAACAAAGACTTTTTACCCCTGGAAAGGACATTTAAGTATTTTGATTAATCTACAATGACCAGTTCCTTTTATACCACATAAGAGGGCTTCTAGTAGAGGTAAGTGCTCATAGCTTATATCAGACAAAGGTGACATTAAATCCAGCTCGGCTGCTTATTATCTGTGTGCTCCTAGGCAAATTACTTACCCTCTCCAAGCTTCAATTACCTTACATAAATAGAGGAAACAATATTTTACTTACAGTACTGTTATAAAGAGTTGAAACATAAAACAGCCAATCACATAAAAAGATGTTTAACCTCATTAGTATGTAAAGTTTATTACATAGTCTCTGACACTAAGTGTTCAATAGTGTCAGCTATTATTTTTTATAGAAAGTACTCAATAAGTTATCATCATCATCATCATCATCACTACCATCATGAATGCTATTCATTGATGCTCTTCCCTTCCCTCCATCTATCTTCATCATGGGAATTCCACATGGTCTGTATTCACTTCTCTCTTCTCTTTATAATAAAATTTCCCCTTTGGCAAGAGCATCCATCACCATAGCATCAAGGTGCTGCTCTGCCCGTCATTCCCCTGCTTGGAAAGGTATGGATTACATGTCTATTATGGGCAAGGTCCTGAGAGTAAAGTGTGGAAATGATATTGACCACAGGAAGCTCAACTTCTCTATGACTGGTTAGCTCAGCTCACAGTTATTTCTTGTGACTCTGGAAGTCCTATCTATACCTCTCATTTGCAAACTATACTATATCTTATATTGTTTTGAAACCAGACATTATATATACGTACATACATAATCTTCTGTTGGTTTTGTTTCTCTGGAAAACTCCAACTAATACAGAGAGTGTTCAGCTTTCACTACATGTTGAAATTCTTGAGTCCTCTTCTTATTTTTGAAACAAAGCTAGAGTTTAGGACTTGGATCTATTTTCTTTTTTTTTTTTTTTTTGAGACAGAGTCTCACTCCATCACCAGGCGCCAGGCTGGAGTGCAGTGGCGCGACCTCGGCTCACTGCAACCTCCGCCCCCCGGGTTCAAGCAATTCTCCTGCCTCAGCTTCCCAAGTAGCTGGGACTACAGGCGCACGCCACCACGCCCAGCTATTTTTTTTGTATTTTTAGTAGAGATGGGGTTTCACCATGTTGGACAAGATGGTCTCGATATCTTGACCTTGTGATCCGCCTGCCTCGGCCTCTGAAAGTGCTGGGTTACAGGCATGAGCCACCAGGCCCGGCCGGATCTATTTTCTAATAGGCAGCAACATGAGCCTGTCAACCTTGGAATTTCATTCCAACCTGCTGCTTTGAGGTTGGAATGAAATTATGCATCCTAACACTGGACAAGGCTAGAATCAAATTTGTGGGTTCACATCCACCAGTAGGTGACTCTAGACTTGCCTGTGCTACCATGTAGTGCTCCCCAAATACCTCTGCTCCCTATATGCCTCCCTATAAGCCCCTGTTGTGCTTGCTCACTCTCAGTGATGACACCTTAGCTTGGGTTTACAGTACTTCCTGGTGCCTGAGCCTCTAACCTCAACCACCTTGTCTTGAATTTTTACATCCTATGTTTTTTTATGTTCCTGCCCTTCCAACACTTCATCCTACCACATACTCCTTTATTGCTATATGTGTTTCATATGCAGTGTCTCCAAAAGTCAATACATTTTGACTTTCTTGAAATAACATCACTACCCAAAATTCCTTAATAATGAGTCCTTTCACCAGACTGAGCCTTTTGCATATGAGTTCTGGCCTAAATGTGAAATGAGGTCACTATTGCTTTTTGGATTCCAGATGGAGGACTGCCTGCTCCTTTCTCTCATCTAGCTAGGTTGATATTTTGCATTATGATCCACCTATTCTATCTTCTTCTTCTCCCTATCCCTTGCTGCTTGTGAGGGCACAGCATGACTCTTACCTTTGTTAACTCATGCTAAGGTAGTACGCAGTTGTTAAATTATCAATGATGAATTGGTTGATCCCATTAAATAAGCCCCAAGGGCAGGTAATACATGGGACAGCTACATAGGACAGCAGGAGGAGAGTGAAAACAGGGGTCAGTTGCAGACTGAAATTGCATCAGACAGAAAGCCTGAGATCTTGGTTAGCTCATGGTAATCTTGAGGGCCAAGAGGTGGGGCAGTGTGGGGGTCCTCAAGGGATAGTGGCTATAAAAGAGAAAGTACAGTGCCATCAAAATCCACCAACCCTACAACTCTAGGGTATGTGTTAACATTTCCCGTTAATAAGAAGACAAATAAGAAAGAAGAAAGGATGAACATATGGAAAAATCAGCAGGGAAAACACAGCGATTCTTTCCTCACAAGGAGCTGAATAATTAATGGTAGGAGGTGGGTGTTTTGTTGATGAAGAAAATAGTAAAAAAAAAACCTTATGGAAAGTGTCGGAGAGGTCAGTGATAGGAGATGAAGGGACTTTCTAATCAACCCAGATTCTCATGGACATTGAAGTCAGGAATAAGAGTTTAGGAACCACACAGAGTGCAATTATGTGTGATACTAATGGAAAAGGAAAAAGCAATCTTTTGGGGGTGATTCACACAGTGAGTAATTGACTCTGGGTTTGGAGAGTAATTGCAGCAATGGCGCCTCTGGACAAAATGATGAGGCTTCAGGGGCTGCAATTAGGCAGGTTCCACATCCAGTGGCTTCCTGGGGGATCCAGGAGAGCTTGGAAGGGCACAGCCATGCTCTATCCTTATCTGTCCTCCTGAACCCTGAGTCTGAAAGCCAAACTCCCCGACATAGCCTCTTGAAGGTAGGTCAAGATGGGCATGGGCAGAGGCAGACCCTCAGAGTGGAGATGAAAACAGTAATCTCTGTGTATACAGTGGGGCTGGGTCAGTGCTCACAGCAGCTCAACAATGCATAGACTCCCATGGGCCTCCATGATCTTTGCTTCAGGATGGCTGCACCCCTAACTGGCCTCTGAAATCCACTTAGTACCTTGGTTTACACTCCCCAGTCTAAAATGCACTCCATTCCTCTGGTATTTCTCTCTCAAGGTCAGGCAGAACTGTTATTCCTTCAGTAAGCTTTTTCTAGCTATTCTAACCTACAGATCCTCTCTCTTCCCTGGCTGTCCACAGCCCTGGGGTCTAGTAAACTGTAGTACTGTCATTGATTACAGTTTGAGTCTTATCACCCTAAAAGATCATATAAGCTTCTTAAAAGCCAGAGCTGTATACCAACAATATCCAGTACAGACTAGAGGCATTAATTGCCTAGTGAATACATATTGATCAATTGATTATTTAACTTACTTAACACTTTCACATGACTTGGCTTAGGTATCTGATGGTTAAAAAAATTCAGTGGAAATCAAAGTGATTTAATTCTAATTAACAAGAAATAGAGATGAAACAAATGGCTTCTTTGGAACAATAAAAATAGACTTAAAAAATAAAATGAACAATCACATAAAAAGATGTTAAACTCACTAGTAACCAAGAAAATATATTTCAAAACAGTAATGATGTAAAACTTTTCACACATCAATTTTGCAAACACTGATGTAGGAAAATGGTTACTAATACTCAGTATATGCTTTGGTGCAATATATAGAGATAGAATCTTTATGGGACTTAAACCATTGGCTTTTTAAAAATTAGCAATCCTGTTTTTGTGAACATGTCCTAAAGACAAATGTATACTTAATCCTAAATTATAAGTATCAATATACTTTTTAATGGCCATAAGGAAAAACTGGAAACACCTAAATGCCCACCAGTAACATATTGCTTCAATAAATTCTGAGGCTTCCTTATTACAGGACACCGTCGAGCTAAAAGCAATGAAGGCAACTGACAGGTAAGGATCCCATCAGAGTACGGGTTGAAGCAATACATTAAACAACTCATTAGAATCACATGTATATAGATGATCCCATTTAGGTTGAAAATTCATATGAATATATGTATACACTTGAATATGTATCTCTATCTGTCTCTGCACGGAAAAGAGCAGGAAGGATATACAACAAATTACCCATTGTTTTTAGCATCCTCAAGCAGAATGGAATTAAATAGGAGGAAAAGTGAAGAGGTACTCTATGTGCTTCCATACAAAATATAGAGCTGAACACAAAATAGAAGACTCACCCTAGAGCACTTCAGTCCAAATCTCAAGAAAAGGTTTCTGCATGTTCAATGTGCACATATACAAATGTGGGATGTATTCTGCTTCAAACAGTTGACTGCATGATTGGGATTATCAAGGAACTGCGACTTCACATCACCTGGAGGACACTACTGCCTTCCACCTTTGCAGCACTGTTCCTCCCATTCCACACTTCAGCACTATTCTTCTCTCAGGGCCCTTTGAGCTACCTCAATCCACATTGATCTCAGCCCTTCAGAACTCCTATGGCATATGTCCATGTCAATCAATTGATAATTAATTATGAATGATTTTGTGACTTTGATGGGGATAACTTTCAAATGAGCTATGAAGCAATTCCTATATTGTAATGTTTACAGTTTTGTGATCTGACTTTCTAGCAAGTGGCAGAATTACAGAAGCCTGTTTTCTGGGGTTTTTTTTTCCCCTTCATTCCCTTTTTTCTTAATTCCCCTCTCTCTCCTCCCCTATTCTGGAGATGCTCTGCTCATCTGCTCAAAATAAGAACACAGAATACTCAGCTAGGTAGAGAACATCGAGCCTTCTCTCTCCCAGTGTACTGTGTCACCGTTCCCCCCAAGGTCCAAAGGCAATGTGGCACTTTAATTAACATGAAGGCCTTTTTCTCTGATGGACTTCATGGCAATAGAGTAAACACGTGCCTGGGGCAAACTGACCTCTGCAAATGAGAGCGCCTACAATCTCATAGGTGAGCTCAGCTAGAGTTATATAACCATATGAAAAATAAATACTGCAATAGCAAGAGTCCCATTTCAAGGGCTGATTCTGGGTATTGTGCATCTGTGTTTAAAAAGCTGGGAAAATAGCTCTTAAGCGCCAGTCAATCCATTTGCATCCATTACTCAGTCTCCATTCAAAGGAAGGTCAGGCCATCTAGGATTGCAACTGGTCCCAGGACAGGGTGGCCTCTGCTCAGCAGAACTATTCCCCAGGGCTTCTGATTGCTGTGCTCTTGGAAATTAAGGGGGGCTGCTTAAAGATCCTCAGAGTCCTCTGAGTCTTCTCTGTTTTCCCATCCTTTCTGCTTTTACTCAACTGTGCCTTCATTCTCCAACTTCCCCAACTCCTAGAATTTCATAATAGATGCACAATACATTTTTAATGAATTAAATTAACATTTTTAGCAACATCACAGAAATAAAAGCTCTGCCTCTGGCTGAATGTGAAAAAGAGTTACTGCCTAAAATTTAGGTGTTATAATAGAGAAAAAGGAGGGGGGGATTGAGAGAGAGAGAGATGTTTGATTTGAATTCAGGAAACCTATAGTTGAAAAGTAAAAGATAATAGAAAGGTAGCAAAGGAGAAGATATGGAGTTTTAAATATACCATGCTGAAAAATATGAATTTATCATACCAGGTGCGAAGAATTTTAAGTAAGGAAAATGACATGACCAAAGGTTGGTTTTAGAAAGCTCACTCTGTAGCACTTTAGATGGTAGACTTGGAGCAAATACTTTCCAAAAAAAACAGGAAAGAGCCCACTGCAAGACCCAGGAGTTAAAGCCTGCACTAAGGCAAGTCCCAGGCATTACAATTGAGAAACAATTTGGGAGATGCTGGATAGCATCGTGAGGTCCTGGAGCGGAGAGGTGGCAGATGAAGTGGAAACACTCACAAGATGGTGAGGGCTGGGTGAATGACAGTGTCATGCACAGAGACAGAAAGTCCATGGAGTTGTTTGGATGGGGAGGAAGGTGAGTTCTGTTTGAGACACTGTAATTTCCAGGTACTGTATGGGAATTGCAAGAAGGTAGAAGCTGTGGCATGGCAGGGAAGGGAGAAGCCCTGAGCTCTGAAGAGTATGTTTAGCGATGCCAGTCATTGGTTAAGAAACGGGGCTGATGCCTAGTGAGTAATGAGGTCACCCAACAGGTGAGTCAAGTAAGAAAAAACTGAGGATGCATTCCTTAAGAAGGCTCAATTTTAAAGGTTGGGCACAGAAAAGTAGAGTCCCTTTTGACTTTTCATTTCATCACCCTCATTTAATTTTAGTTTAATTAATGCCCTGGGTTTTTTTTGCATCAGAGATGAGTCACCTCGCTTTTTAAGTCCCCATGCTACCTCCTGCATTTCTCAGTCTCGATTCTTTTCGTTCCTGCCCAGATGCCCTGTCTTGAAACATAATTTTTCTTTCTACCCCCTCTGGCATGGCATAAAGCTCTTCTGCATGTTTCCTGGGAGCACTTGCCTGTGGAAGGCATGAGGGTTGGAAACCTATGAGGCTGGGGAGAAGACGGGAAGTGGCCCCAAGGCCTTAGAAATAAGCATCAAATAAAAATTCTCATTAATCCTCCATGGGGATATTTTAGAGTGTATAGTCAATGCTTGCTCAATTGTTGAGGTACCATTATGTCTACATCAACAGTTTCTTACCCCAAGGAGCTAAAACCTCATATGTTTCCAGTGTGCTTAAGGTTTTAGACATAATTCCAACACATTCTCTATATAAATGAATGCAATTCATCTCAGTCTATACCAGTAGGAATAACAAAATTAATAAAATAAATACTAAAATATGTAAAATAAATGAAATGATATCACATTTCAATATAATATTTTTAAATGTCATATATTCAGAAGACACTCAGGAATGTACATAGGTCAGGGATTATTCTCTCTCAAAAGAGGTACCTGAGGCAGAACCAGGACCACGACACAAGACCCAAGTATAATATCAAACCCACCCATGCTAATTTCCAGTAAAACAACTTCCGAACATTCTGCCTATGTCTCTGTTTCTCCAGCTGAGAGAGAGTATAAGTCTTTCTGTTTCACATGCATCAGAAAGCAGCTGGTATCTAAATGTACTATAATGAAAAACTTTCCCCTCAGGTGGGCTGCGGAGGTGGAGAGCGGGTGGCAGGAACCTGTAACTGCAGAGAGGTATTGGCATTGCTTTGTTGGAGTTAAGGAGAAAGAGTGTTTCTGAAGGAAACAGAAATACCAGGACACAGAAGCAAGGAGCAAAGAAAGGAACTGGCTGAAAATCTAAACACAGGATGAAAAATAGGAAGGTGAACAAGATAAAATGAAAGGACCAGAGAATCTGAAAACCTGATTTGAAAAAGCATTTGGAAATTAGGCTTGTTTCATAGTAAAAAGAAATACACTTTTTGGTAAATAGATGTGATAAAAAAAAGTTTTAAATGAGGCTATAAGGATAAAAACATTTCAAGCATGGGCAAGTAGTTGGAAAGTATAAAGCAATGTAGAATTGCAGAAACTGAAAAAGATGAGGCTTATTTAGGGTGGAGTCTGATACCAGAGCCCCAGGGAGCAGCCCTGAGCCCTGACTAAGCCATCTAGGGTTTGCCCTTCACCAGTCACTTAATTCCCCTTTGAAGCTGCCTGTCAATCACACCCCTGAGGGAGCCCAACAGTGTTAGAACCATTCTTCCCAAGGCACTCCTTCCATTATACTCGCTAAACCTGCCTCCGCCATAGGGATGCACGCAGATTGCTCACATTAAGAAGCAAATTGATTATGAACTGAGTTTTGTCTACCAACAATTTTTAATATGTAATCTTGTCATGAGTGAACGAAAGTCATTAATAATACAGTAAGCAAAATGTGCTACAGTTAACCTTAAATTATAACTTACAAAGAGCATTCTTGCAGTTTCTTCTTTGATTTATGAGCTCAGTTTATTCTATGCAAATTCATGCACAGTTTCTAATAAGAGGGAGGAGGAAAGATAAAGGAGCTTTGAATATTTTATAAGCTTTTCCCACTTACCTTAATTTAGAATTATGAGGCTGAATATGTAAGTAGAGAATAATTACCTATTACTAGTCTCCCACATAGTTTATCTATTTCAGCTCTGAACATCCTGGGCAATGCAAAGCATAACTGTTTTACTACCTGTACCACTGTGAATATGATAATTAGGCCTCCTTCAGCATTACTTGTTGCTGACACATGAGAAGATAGACACTGTAATATAACCAGACAGTCCTGCACTGTTGTTTGATATCCCTTTTAAAAATAATATACAGGATGTTCAGTATTTCATTTATTGTACATAGTGAACTTTTTAAAGAGGTTTGTGCCCTGAAAAAAAAAATTCCCTGCCTTTCTTCTCCCACTGCTGCATTCTGTGAGCTCCAGGAATATGGGATTAAGTAAATGGAATTGTTCTATTGCAAGAAGTAAGATTGATGGCCTGGAAGACAGAAAGCTCATTCCAGGAGCAGCATGGGAGCTCTGTTCTTTTTCACCCTTCTCCTCAACCACCTCCCCACCCACTTCTCACACGCCAATTCTGTGCCTCCAACTCCCTAGCCACCACCCACAGTCTCAGGGTTTTACACCACATGGATGTTCAGGTGAAGTGGGTGAAGAGAAACAGGAAGAAAACTCAGTGTTTAGGAGATATGGCAAAGAAAAGTTGAAACTATGCCTCATGGGACAAAAGTGGCTGCTCAATTGTTAACTACAAGGAAAAGAAAATGGCTTTCCAGGGTCACCAGACCTTGATTAAGTTAATAGCAGGACTTGGTGACTAGTAGAAGACTCCACAGTGAAGCAATTTCTGGAGAGAAGCACTAATTCTTAGGTGTAGGCTTAGGAACTGCAGCCTGAACCAGGTGACGATTGGTCATGCCCAGACTTCAGGATTCACACACACTTTCTCAGGGAAGTCACTAGTAATGGTAGCTTTGCTTTTTAAGAAATCTGGACCTAAGTAGAATATTGAAACTGACCAGCCCATTTAATTTAGGAAATAGGATGGAATAGCTGGCCAGTTCTTTAGTACCTGGGCACACAAATGGATTCAGAGCTCACAGGAGTAAGAAGGGGCTAGCCTCTGCCTGCTCATCATTTGAGTCAGCTGGACTCCCCATTTGAAGGGATGCAGGATCTCAGATTTGTTTTGTCTTCTTTTATTACCAACAAAAACTCTTAAGCACCTAGTGATGTGCTGAATTATCTGAAAAATAACATGGATTGAGAGTGAACGGTCCTTTGCTTTAGTTAGGGCTCAAGGCTAGTGCGATGCAGTGGTCTCCTCTTCTATCATAGCAAATGCTGATCAAATTTGAGAGATGGAGCAAGCAGCTTCCAATAAAAAGAAGGGAAAAAAAAGGGTTTTCTTTCTCAGTAAATCATATCATTGGATTTCATGATAATTAGCACTTTATGTTGTATTATGGTGATGGTGTCAGCCCAATAGCCAAACAGAACAAATGAGTTAAATATCTGTCAGCAGGATGTTTCAGGTCTGATTAAGGCCACTGCAGGTGTATCTGTCTATGTCTTTTCTTTCTTTTTTTTCATGGTGGACAGTATATTGAGTTGTCAGAGCGATCTTCATTCTATTAATATCAATTATCAATGAGTCAAAAAAATTATAGTCCCTTCTCTTGACCATAGGAAGAAAACTTCAGAGGATAGTCATTAATATATTAAGAAAAGGGAAAGGCACACTAAAACGAAATTTTAAAACCTGCTCTTTAGTGCCTAATATAAGTGAATAAAGGAATGAAGTATGCCTCAAATCATTCATTTCTATTCAGCTGCTGCTTCGCAACAACCAGGTAGCTTTGTGACATAAAAGTCACTAGTGAGTTAATCCTGGCAAATATAAAACTTAGAGTTTTACCAAGTGGCATGCAGTCTGCCTTTAACTTTACATACATTGTTCTTTTTATTTCTTTTTCTTCTCTTTTCTTTTTTTTTTTTTTTTTGAAATGGAGTCTTACTCTGTCGCCCAGGCTGGAGTGCAGTGACACAATCTGGGCTCACTGTAACCTGCGCCTCCTGAGTTCAAGTGATTCTCCTGCCTCAGCCTCCCAAGTAGCTGGGTTTCAGGCACCTGCCACCATGTCCAGCTAATTTTTGTATTTTTAGTAGAGACGGAGTTTCACCATATTGGTCAGGCTGGTCTTGAACTCTTGACCTCGTTAGCCACAAGCCTCAACTTCCCAAAGTGCTGGAATTACAGGTGTGAGCCACCGCGCCTGGCCAGTTCATTTAATCCTTATATTAGCTCAATAATATTTTGTTATTCTAATTTTAAGGAAATGCAACATCAAACAGCAGTGTTTATCTTTTATTATAACAGCTAATATTACACACCTCTCTGAGTATAATTACTTGCTCAACACAGACTAAGGAAGACTATAAGAGAAGGGGAAAATATCACCCCTATCATAAATGATTTTTGGGTGAAGTTACAGTTACAAAGGAAAAGGTGAAGAAAAAATAGAAAAGAAAAACAGAAACTTAAAAACAGAAGAGAGGAATAACGATAGGGTACAATGTAATATCAGAGCTGTCACAATGCATTATATAGTTGATTGTCAAATGAGTGGCAGAGATAGAAACTGCTATTAGTTTAGAAAGGAAAGAGAAAATTATGAGCTAAAGTGGTCTGAAGACTGTAGGAGAAGGAAAGGAGCTAACTTTGGTCATGAGACGCATAGGAATTGGATACAGCAAGAAGGTCAGTGGGACACGGTAGGGCATTTCAGATGTTTCAGATGGGGAGTAGGAAAGAAATGTTTGAGGGAAGTGAGCAAGTACCAGCTCAAACTGAGAGGCAAAGAGATGTTCAGTCAGGTTGGATAGGAAGATTCATACAGACAATGAGTAGTAAGGTTGAAAGGGTTATTCAATAAGATCTTGAAGAGGAGAGAGAAGAACTTGGATGGCATTCTTCTTAAAAAACATAGAACGATCCCCATTTTAATCAAATCTATTGTTGGCACTGGCTTGCAGTTAATTGCCCTAACTGATCATGTTGGCCAGTAAACTTGTACTTTGCCTCTCTACTACTATTTTCTATCATTACTATTATGCTTGCAGAAAATACTTTCAAAAGTGGTTTTACATCTGTCCTATAATCCCTTACAAACCTTGAATCTCAAGTCTAGCGGCCTCCAACATTTTTTGTTCATACCTATCTATCAGGAACAAGGCTTATGCACATACACACACACATACACACACACACATATAAAATGAATTAATATGCTACATTCATTATAAGATATAATTAAAATATAAATTTCAAAACATATGAGAAATGAAAAAACCAATATTTACATTTTTATTTTATTATGTAATGTAATGTTAGCCTTTTTGCTGAAATTGAAATCATTATTCATAATAATATTGTCAATGAACTCAATGAGACTGAATGTGCTTCACATTTCAGAAAGTCTTGCTTTAGTGTCTCGTGATAGAACAATTGTGAGGTCCAGCACTGACTGCAGTTTATTTTGGCCCTTGGTTTTCATGGCTGCTCTAACTAACTGTAAAGGGGACTCCATAAAGACTCATGATGCCCATGAATAAAGCCGGAATTGCCTATGCTGACTAGTCATGAGCTCACTTTCCAATCCTGAGTATCCACAGAAGAAAATTATTTGTTGGAGTTTTGCTAGTCAATTTCTAGCTTATTAAATCAAGCAGGTTAGAAAATGTTCTTCTGATATTTTCAATGTGCTTAAAGGAGAGCTTTCGTCATTACTTTTGGCAATAATATCACACAGGTTGGAAATTGCCTTTCTAACCATCCACTTTCAAATGGAGTTACTTTCTGCTCATTGGCAGACCTCTCTCCAGGTCTAAGTAGGTAGCTCTCCTTTCTATCTGGTAATGGGAAGAGAAAGAGGAGAAGTGTTGGATCCACCACTCCCAAATGAGACAATTCTCCTGGGCTGGCATTGTGAGTGTTATCTTTAATCTACAGTTTCCTCACAAGAATATCAGAAGCCACTTGGCTATTGTTTGAAGGTTGTTTTAATTAAAAGGAGATTATATAATTTACAAATTCACTTACCTGGATGCACATAAACCACAAGAGAACAAAAGAGTAGTGGTGCCCCACCAATCTCTGTACTAAGGAACCTTTACCCTCCCCTCCAGACACCTCAACTCACTGCGAATCATGAGACGGTCTGGCTTAAGCACTGAAAGAGAGGGCTTCTACGACAAATTAAAAATTAAATATTACTCATTTCATCCTTTTACTAGTACAGGTTTCTGATATTTCCATACCTCAGTGGATCATCTTATTCATCCTCTGATTATGAGCATCATTTTGGAAACAATCGTTTTGCACCATTTTGAGTGTATGGCATCTAAAGGCAGAGGAGTTTGTGATTTGACCCAATACCACACCATACCATGTGGATGTTTGCATTAGAAACAGGTCTCTACACTCACAGCCCCCCCGTGTCCACAAGGGAGTGGCTGTTAGTCAGGTATTCACAAGAAGTACACTCAGAGAAGTCAAAATCCCAAATGTGATTTCAGATTCATTTGTGTAATTTTTTCCTTCATTCCCTGACCACTTCTCCACAAAACACACACACTTAACAACATATATGTTAGACTTAAATTTAATCCAAAGCATTTCCCTAGAGTAATGAGCAGTTAACATAAACAAGTGCTTACAGGCATATACACAAACTAATGTACAGATGCAAGTTGTTCTTGAGACAAAAATGTCATCTAAGGGAGCCTTAGCCCAGATATAATCCCTAAAGGCCCGATATAATGTCAGAAATGTCTACCATCCAAGTTATTCTTAACAAGCTCTTTTCATTATGCTCTGCTGCTTGGGATATGAGCTTTGTGTACTTGAGGCAATAGTGCCAAACACATGTCACGTTAAAATCATATTATTAATACCAGCAGAATGGGCTATATAATTCAGAGTTTCATTACAAGGCTTAAGTTCTAAATGGGAATTAGGAAAAGAAGGGATGAGAACAGGCTGAAGACCCAAGAGATATTTTTCTGAAAAAGAAAAAAAATCTGAATTTTGAGGGACTCGCAAAGCTAGTCTGCTAGTCTGATAAGGACTCATACTTGAGAAAGGTTTGAGGGGGCAGCTCAGCAGCTTGTTATGATCTAGGTGTGTGTAGGGCCAGTCAGAGGGTCAGTGGGTCAGGATCAGATTCATGGAGTCCAGCACACTATGTGCTCACATGGGCCTTTTCTCCTAGAGATGGCTTTAGTGCCTACTTCCGATGGAAATACCCTCCTGAAAGTGTCAGCTCTGTCAACTGAATTTTCATATCTCCCCATTAAACAATCAGGGTGTGACTGGGTTGTTATATTTATGAGGCAGTTTTTGAAACCTCTTTGAAGATCATTATCAGTTACTGCAGTAAAAAATGTGCCCTTCATGAGATTTTCCCCTGAAAGCTCCCCAACTTCACAGTCTAGTGGGTTTGCAATTCTTGGCTGTATTATCATATCCTAGGAAGACTAAAATATAGGGTGATTTCCAGTGGCCCAAGGGGTGGGGCAGAAAATAAACATATGATGTTCTAATTGCTATTTAACATCAGCAATTAGAAGATGAGAAGAAAGGAGGTTATGACCCACCCCAATGCATATGTGACCTTCCTCATTCTGAATGGTTCTCTGGCTTCTTTGATTAACCACTGAAGGAATGCAGCCTCCTCTAGAGGTTAATAGCATCCTCAGAAGCCTCTTTGCCTACCCTGTGACTAAGCCATAATTTTTGCCTGTGAAAAACACACACCCACCCTCTTCTCAGCTTTAAAAATGATCTTTCTAGCTTTTGCCTTGCCCCTAGCATGCCTGTGAACATGGCATCACAGGACTGTTTTCTAAGATAGTCACTATGTCCTATGTCCTGTGCCATCATAAAACTAAGTACAAAGAACACCAGCTGGAAAAATACGGCCAGTGCACTTAAGGGAAACTTTCTCCAATGTGCTCAAGAAAATAAATTTCATCTTACCACTAACATAAGCCCACAACTAGATCAAGGTAACCCCCATCATGACAAGTTCCTCTGCTTCTGAGTCCTGTGTACACATATGCATTCGCTCAGAATCACTACATACAGTGTTCCCCTCCTTGGTAAAATTCCTCAAGGATCAACCCAAGACTCTTTGGACACTCCAACATACCCAGGTCTGGTCTCTCCCTTTGCTCTTTCCCTTGAGCCCTTCTCTTAGCTAATCCCTTTACCTTCATTTTTAACCAAAGTCTGTAGTTTCTTTTCAACATGTGTGTTCCTGCTTCCACTCTATTGCATGTATTCTGATAGCATATGCAAATTTTTAGTCTTTTTGGTTCACATTTCTCTGAATCGAGAATACAACTGAAATAATATATGCAAGGACTCCCATAGACATTTGTACTTAATGCAGATAATAATATGGACTCCCAACCATATTCTGTGATTACATGAAACTTTTAAGATATTAGAAAGAGTGAGTTTACATTTTATGTGAGAGAGTCATGATTTACTGGGGCCAGAGGGTAGACGGTTGGAATGGTTTGAATGCGGTTTGCCCCTGCCAAAACTCATGTTGAATTTGATTCCCAATATGGCAGTGTTGGGAGGTGGGGCCTAGAGGGAAGTGTTTGGATCATAAGAGCACTTCCGTCTTGAATAGATTAATGCTGTCTATCAGGAGAGAGTTAATTTTCACTTTCACAGGAATGAATTAGTTCTTGAGAGAGTGGATTGTTATAAGTGAATCCAGCCTCTCTTGTGAATCTCTTTGCATGCACCAACTTCCCTTTCTGCCATGAGTTGGAACAGCAAAAGACCCTTACCATATGGCTGCCCTATCTTGGACTTAGACTTCATAATTGTGAGTGAAATAAATTTTTCTTTTATTATATATTACAGCCTCAAGTGTTGTGTTACAGCAACACAAAACAGACTAAGACAACGAAAATAGATTGTTGTGAATCATGCATCCTGGTTTTCTTGCTCTTTTCTAGTGTTCTTCTATATTTATTTTGGCTTTGACATGTAATTTTCTTTGGCCAACATGACATCAATAAATATGACACAAAGGCTTGAAAAGCTTGCAAAATGGGGCTTACATTCTTATAATCCTGCCACCATTGCCTTTAAAGGTCCAGAATCATTTGTTTGAAGATATATGGCCCAGCTGACAGCAAAAACAAAGCACCAGATGTGAGTAGCTATCCAAAACAATCCAGCCCCAATTAGCCATCAGATGACTACAGCCACAGTGAGACCAAGTGAGACCAGCAGAAGAATCATTCACCTGAGCCCAACCCAAATTCCTGACCCACAAATAAAATGATTGATGCTTTAAGCCCCTAGGTTCAGGAATGGTTTGTTTGGCAACAATGGATAACTAACACATATTTTAAGCAAAATGATGGCATAATCAAACTTAAGTTATAAAAGAATCTCTTGGGCTACTTTATAGAGACTATGTTATAGAGAAATAAGACAAAAGCAAAAATACATTAATAATACAATTGCGGTAGTTAGGATTGATATGGGATAGAAGAGAGACTCTTGGACTAAAAGAGACTGAGATAATTCAGAAACCCATCTGGCTCAACCACTTCTTTGAGGATTAGAAATGTTTCTTAACTGGGACCCAGCTCTGCTGGACTCTAACTAGGATATGATTCTGCTTTCCACCCTTTTGAAGTTTGGGATTCAGAGTTCTCTTTTTATTTTGAATTATCTCAAACTTTCTTAGTCCAAACTGGCAGGGCTTTCACTAATTTTAGTAATGCAATCCTTTGAAAAACCTTTGGGGTTTCCTAGAAATCTTACTGATCTTCAACCAATGCCCCAAATCCACATTTAGAATTCTTTTTAAAACAAACGCTCCAAAGTTTGGGTGTGTGAGACTACTGTGGGATAACTCGCTTAAGATACTTATACTTTTTCTTAGTAAAGTTCTAGAAAGCACTGTCTTAAATGTTTTTGAGGTCTTTACAAAATTTTACAAACTCTTTGAGCTTTATCGTGGCTACTTTTCACTTTGAGAATCACTGGTCAGCTGAGAAACTGTAGATGTGATACAGCTTTATTTTCCAGCCTAAGAAGTCCTAACTCCTCTACATTTCATCAACATTTTACTTAAAAATTAAATAGTCATTATTTTAGCTAATTTCTTTCTTCCTATCGCTTATGCATAGTTGAAAGAAGCAAATTGACACTGTTAAATTTCTGTTTGTAAATATTCTTAGCCAAATCCACAAGGTCATCAGGTACCTTTTCAGTCTTTCAAGTTACCACAGGTGATATTTTGGCCAATATTTTATGCCTTCACAGAACACTAGTTTTTAAGCATCTGAAAGCACTTTCTTAACATTTTTCCAGCCTTAACTCTTTTGTTCACTTTTCTTCCAAATTTCACCAAAAATTTCTTCCCACATGTCCAGACCTCTCCTGCTGTCCAATCCAAAGCCAATGCCACATGTTAAGGGTTTTTGTTGCAATAACATCTTGCTTGTAGGTACTCCAGTAAACTAGCAGTGTTTCCCTGTAAATCATATCCCTGGTATCCATCATAGCCTTATATTGTCCTTTCACACATAAACTCTGGGGTTGGTTATTTGACTTCTTTGGCCAATGGGATATCGACAAACATGATGCAGTAATTTGAAAGTGCTTAAGCATTGGAGATGGCACTCTTAAAATGCAGTTGCTATCATATGAGACATCTAACTCTTCTATTGGAGACATGTGGCCCAGGTGACATCTCTAGCTATCTACCAGATATGTGAAACCATCTAAGATCATTCAGCCTGACACAAGTTGTCATATTACTACAGCCATAACAGAGACCCCAGGCAAAACTAGTATAAGAAATATCCACTTGCCTCCCTCCAAAATTCCTGGACCACAGAATCAAAAGTAAATAAAACTATTGTTATTTTAAGCTACTATGATTTGCGGTGGTTTTATATACAGCCATTTTTATATACAACATTAAATAACTAAAAGAGAAGTTAGTACCAGAAGTGTGATACTGTCATATTAAATACTAAAACACACATCACTGGCTAGGGAACAGGGCAACGGAATCTGGGAAAAAAAAGAAAAACCTATGACATACAGTGACAGAACAATTGACAAAAATATTGTTGGCAAGAACTTGGAACATAGAAAATGTACTTAATGAATTTGTGGTTCTGACTAAAGCAATCTCAAGATAGAAGGTTAAAAATATCAGTTGGATCTTTCTAGCTGTGTATGATAATGTGTTGCAAGAAAGAATAAGCTAAAGAAAGACAGTTCTGTTTGTCAGCAAATTTGACAGGCATATGGAAGGCAGCATATGGCAGACTGGAAAATAAAACTATCTTTTATCCTCAGTTTCTCTAGCCAGATGAAGATTCTTAAAGAAAGAAATGGTCTCTATGTAAATAGCAATTCAAGAGTGTAGCTGTAACAGCATTCATTAAAACTTCAGAAAGGTAGAAGTGGCACCTAACCTATCCTCTCTGGTAGAACACGTGTCTTCCAGGAATATAAAGGCTGTGCCCCTCACCAGCCTAACATGCCCCAAATAGAGAGAGGTTTATCTAAAACAAGTAAATGTGATGTGGCTTTTCTCACATATAATGACAAGAAATTAATCTTATACTTAAGAAACCCACAAGTTTTTTAAAGGAATTTTATCAGCTTGTACTAAGTTGACCAGAGACAGTTCAAAATAGAGCCCAGAGGGATGAGCTAAACCTTCATCAAAAAAAAAAAAGACAAGGAAACTACCACCAGAAGCAAAAATGTTCCTAAATTGAGAAGCATTTCTGGCCCCAAACAAGCCTAATGCCATGTGCTGGTTCAGTTTTAGCATTACAATAGATTAGAGATTAAGAAATTTTTTAGACATTGATTGTTAAACCATTGGTTGCTTGAAATCAATCATGTTTAGAATATTTACATAACAAAAGTCTCTGATATAAGTCAGAGATTTTAATTTTTTTCAGAGACTCAACTTATCAGAATAGTATGGCTGCCAGGTGAAGAGCCTAGTTTTATTTATTGAAGGATGAGAGGTCACCTGAACAGATGTGCATGATCACAGTTGAAGCCTGCCTAGACCAAAAAGTCTACCAACTGTAAGATGTGTAAGTGAGGACATCCAGGATCATCCACACCAAGCTGACCTGGCAACATGACTTTAGAATGCCCCATCTAGATTGCAGACTTGTGGGCAATAATAAAATGGTCACTGTTTTGGCTACTACATTTGGGGTGGTTAGTTATGCAGCAACAGATAATTGACACAGCGTGTTAATAGTTTCTTATCCCACTCAGAGAAATTTATAATTCTTGCCATGATCTAGAAGCCCTACATGCTCTAAACTCCTCCCAGGTCCTAATCTCACTTCTTGCTACTCTTCCCCTTTGCCTTTCCTGCTCAAGCCACACTGGTTTCTCTGCCATTACTCAAACAGGGAAAAACATCTTCCAACTTAAAGACTGGCTGAACTCCAGTCCTCTCTACCTGGAACACTCTTCCACCAGTTAGCATGTAGCTATCTCTTTTAGGTTTTCTATCAAGTGTCTCTTATCAGACAGGTCTTCTCTGACTACCCTGTATAAAATAGGACCCTTCACTTCTTTTCCTTTTACATTGCTATATTTTCCTTCATAGCATATGTAATTACTTGTATCGTTACATACTACATCATATATATTATTACATATTCTATACACATTATACTTTTAAAAATGTGCTGTTGCAATGGTCTATATGACTATATGTATTATATAACATATTAAATACACATTTATACACAGTTATAATTACATGTAATATGTTAAACATTATATATTTATTATTTATCTTCCACCAATAAAATATAAATTATTTGAAAGCAGGGCATTGTCTCTTTGGTTTTCTTCTGTATCTTTAGCCCTTAGAATTAACCTGACACCTAGAAGGTTATTAATAAACATTTGTTGCATAAAATGCATGAAACATATTAATTACATATGCATCTGACACTCCACTGTGCACTTGGAAGAGAAGATGGAGAAACAGCAACAATCTGATAAAAATAATAACAGTATATACACATACAGTGCTTATATATACCTGGCATTGATCTAAGTGCTTTACACATACTCACTCATTTAATCTCCACTTAAGCTGGTACATATACACTATTATTATCCCCATTTTACAGGTGAGGAAAGTGAGGGATGTAGCGTTTAAGTACTTACCCAAGATCCCACAGCTAATAAGTATCAGAATCGGATGCCAACCAGCAGCTGACTCCAATGTTCAAGCCTTTTATCACTATTCTATATATCTCTCAGTTAACTTTTGGTAGTTGCAGAAACAAAAACAACATTCTTAAAACAGAAAATAGTTAAATGATGCACTGTGAAGCTTAATTGCAATTACAATAATAACTCAGGGAACCTGAATGTCTGTCACAACTGGGATGGCCAGAAGAGGTTTCCTTGAAAAGGCAGGACTTGGCCAGTGCTAAAGAGCTAGTTAAAAGAGACAACCACTTTAGAAGGAAGATTTGACTTGAATAGTGATGCAATAGAAAGAAGGAACTCAGTAGGAGCAGGAACATGCTGACGACCAGTGGTGACCTAATGAATTGACCTTCTATTTGGTTTTAGGGGAATCACAGGGCCTGATGAGACTTGGAGGAAGGTTCAAGCAGATCATGTCCTAAGTGGAGAAATGATTTGTTTAAAAATCAATTTTCTGATTATTAATTAATTTTTTTCTCTAAAAAGAGTGCTTTTTGAGCACCTGCCTAGTAAGAAAGACACTGCTATGTACCGTGGGGAGTCTGAAGCAATGTAAGAGGTGACCTTCAACTTTGAGGAAGTACATCCTAGTAAAGGAGATAAAACATGAATTCAAAGACTTGCAGTAGGGGGCAGATGTGTTGAGCATTCTTGTGTCAATCAAGGGGCAGTGCAATTTGACAGAAAGGTGAGATTCCTTCCTGCTGAGAAAGTTAGAAAGGACATTTTGTAGTAGCAGTACTGGACTTGAGTCTTAAAAGGAAGTAGATTTCACACACAATGAATTGAGTGAAGATGGGTTCCAGGTAGAAAGAGGGATGACAAAATGCACATGGGTCATTTTAGCAGAAGGGGGAAAACGGGTTTGAAGAGCAATGAGTAGATTAAGTTTAAAAACAAAAGAAGCATTTTCTCAAATTATGTTTTCAGAAACACTAGACTCCCAAGATGTTAAAGGAAAGAAAAAAAGGTTTTTTTCCATTGAGTGTGTGCCTGCTCGTGAGTTCGTACATATGTGAGTGTGTTTGTTCTTGGGCATGTGTGTGCACATGTGTATGTTGAGTTAAACACATAAAACACACCAGAAAACAGAAACAGAAGACACAAGTAGTGCAAATATGGCTACAAAGGTAAGTTGAGAACAGATTGTAGGAGTCCTTGGAAAGACTGTGAACAAAGAGGTGACATGAAACTAGCAGTACACCAAGATCCACCTGGGAGAGAGACTACGGGAAGAATGAGCTGCTGCTTAACACACTGGGTAGGGAGCAACAAAGGTGTGTTTTTATTAAAAAAACGCCTTACAAGAGGGTGGTGCAAAGCAGTTTGTGTATGTTTTCACTCATTTCAAAAACCTCACCTCACTCTTTTTTTCCTCCTAAAATAAATGTATTACATAGAATAGAGTAGCAGCTCAAATGATGTGCAGCTCCAGAACCTGAAACTAAGAGAACACCTTGCTCTTTGGACTTCTTATTCTCAGCTAGTTCTCAAGATTATCTCATTTTCCTCTCCCAGAGCCATTAATGCTATCACCCTGAATGCCGGTTAAAGGGCATCCTTTGCATGGCTTGGCATAGTTCCCAGATATGTATTTCATCCAAAATATAGAGACCAAATTACCAATAAAGAAATTATGAGTGACTGCCGCTGCTCTGTCTCTGTCATTTTCCTCCACAGTTGAATACTCTTCATTGCTAAGGACTCGTTTTTTCTTGCAATTCAGCTTAAATTTTCCCTCACTTGGCTTCCTGTCATCACTCCTAATTACAGACTAATAAAGCCCTTGGATTACTGTGAGCAATTTTCTTTCCTCCTTTCTCCCACCTCAACTTTGCTCCAGAGGTTTTCTGGACCCAGCCCTGGATTGTACAAAATGGTAACCAAACAATACAAATTCATCAACAGAATTAAGATCTGGAGTTTGAGACTTAACATTCAAGGGTTGCTCTTTATCCTCATTCATTCTCCCTACTCTTTTAAGAAAAGTATCCATTATAAAGCCTATGCGAGCTGAAGGCTTCCTGGAACAAAGTAGAAGGCACAGAAATGGATCTGTGGAAGGTGCTTGCAGGTCAAATTTCCATGAAAGGGAACATTCTTCTGTATTGGTGAACCTAGATATTTAGCTTCAACACAGCCTGTCTGCACTGGCTGGAGGGTCATTGCTAGAGACTTACCGTAGAATTGCTAGAGATTTACTGGACGGCTCATGAGCTTTTCCTAGCCCCAGAAACAGGAATACAGTACAGTTCACACTGTATTCCCAAGCCAGTCTCTAGCCCACTGCAACTCACATCCTTAATGAAGTTACTTTCCCGTCAAGATCAAATAACCCCATGGAATAAAACATTGAAATAGAGCTTAGGAACAAGCATTAATTACTAATTGTGTGATCTTGGGCAAGTTACTGGATCTCTCCACATATTTATTTTGAAGTTTCAGGGAAACATTTTGTAAAAAAGACTCATCAAAGTACAACGTGATAATTGTCAAGCCAAGTGCTATTAATATTCACTAGGAAGAAGTTCAATAGAAGAAAACCTAAGGACTGGAATATTAAAGGAGGACTTCTTAAAAGGAAAGGCGATCTAGGCTAGACCTCCAAGGAGGATTAGAATTGAGCACTTGCAGACCCTGAAATAGGGCATTTCAAGCAGGTGAGCATTATAAACAAAGCTTAATTTTTCTTAAAGAATAAGGCCTTTATTAGCGTTGGCCTTTTCCTCTCATTTATATATATGCTCACAATTAATTAGATGTGAAATCCAACCCTAAACCTTACTAGATTTTGTGTATCACTCCAAGTAATTTAGGAATAAAGGTCTACTATTACCTGCCCTATTTACACTTCAGTACTTAGAAGTATCCAATCCCAACCTCCCAGCCCTGCCACTGCCACCATCATCATCTACCACTCTCCCCTACTTATCCCACTCAGTCATAAATCATCAAGACCAGCTTAAATTGTGCTTTGTAGAATGAATAACTTGAGAGAAATAAAGTTAGTTTTATGAATGACCCCAGATTGGGGGCAATGACATGGGCCTTCCAGTGCCATGGAAATCAATCAGTATGGCCTGACTCTGGGGACACCCTGACTGGCTCACAGACACCTCTGGATGACGGGGGAGGTGAAGTGACAGCCCTCTCATTGGCTACCTCTGGCCTGGAAATCAAACATTATTTATTTACATTAGTAGGCTTCATCTTTGTCTTATTATCCCAGCCACAGCTTGCGGCCCAGGCCGACTCTCCTGCCTTTTAATAAACATATTTAATAGGACTGATAGTTTGGCAATTTGTAGAGTAAATTAGATTTAATTTGGCCTGAATGCCACTGATTTCTCATATTGTTCAAAACAATCTTATCCAGGGATGCATGTCATCCCAGCAGGTTATTTTCTGATGCAGCTGAAAACAGCCAGCTGACAGACTTAAATGAGTGTGTGTTCTCCAAGAAGGCTGTGGCTTTTCCCTTTGCTTCCTGTGACTTAATTCACTTAGAGATACAGTGCAGTGGGGATATAGTGACTATGATAATGACAAAACCAGTAATAATTCCACTGTGTCGTCACTATAAGGCATCTTTGCACAATGAAGACCCAAATATAGTGTCCCCTTACACATAGAACATAAACATTTGGGGAATTTGGTATGGAAATAATTCTAATGTCATATAAATGCCCAAACCTTCTTAAAGAATGTACACGACACAATGTTACCTTTCCCTGATGACTATGAGCTTGTCTGAGCATCCTTTGCTACACTGTGCTAGAAAGCAATGAGTAAGTCAAGTCTGTATGGCTAACCATCTTCCCCTAAACTACATGGCCCAGTCTTACACCTTGACTTCTAGCCTTTTCTTTGTTTCTTCCCTCAAGTAATTGTCATTCTTCAGTGCTGTAGGGGACCCTGACAGCTACCACCTTCTCTCATCTCTGGAGTACTCATTAGTTCTTATCACCGAATTTTTTTTTTTTGTCTTTGATAACATTGACTTTTCTGGCTCCTTTGGGGTTGAAGGCATGTGACCTGGACCTGTCATTTTTATCCGAATTATAAGACCACCCCATCAGTTTTTCTTTCTGCCATCATGACTGGCAGCATGTAGACAGACTTATCTGAATGTGCACCCAGTATGGAATATTTGTGACCAATCAGAGATGGCTGATTTGTCAACCAGTGTCCTCAGTCAGAGCCCTCAGCAAACTTACAATGACAGCAAAGAGAAAGAAATGTTGTACTAGTCAATCAGGAGTTTGAGACTGTTAATGCAATTTAATCTACACTACCCTGGGAGTCTCACTTTCCTGCTTCCTAATTTGAATATTCTGTGATGATATGAATATAGATATACAATAACCAAACTTGTGTTTTGTTTTCCAATTGTACATAAAATTGTAATCTCTCAGTGGGCTCTTATCTATAGGTAAAATGCATGAAAATGCACTCAATTTACGACTCTTGTTGATGTTTAGAATTTTTTTTAGCTTATCTACCACCCGTGGCAAATTCATATCGACAGTGAATGTCTTTCCCAGTAAGAACAATGCGCTACACTTTCCATGATGGAATTAAGCCAATGTAATCAACCTGCCTCCAGGTAGCTGGCTGGTCACCCTGGGAAATGATGCCATGTTAGTGTTGGTCTGCACTACTGGCAGATTGAGCACTCAGCAGTAGCCCTACCCAGGTCATCCTCGGTGAGTGGGAGTGCATGTTGCTGAGCCTATGTATACCTTCCATCCCTGCCACCATGGCCACTTTGTTGATGAACATATTAGGCAATGACAGCAATGGTTAGGGAAGGGAGCTGACTGTTATACACAGAGCAGGTCATTTTATCTGCATGACTATTAAAATCCTACTCTTCTGGGATCACCCTTTGGTAACCATTCACACGGATCACAAATATTCCATACTGGGTGCACATTCAGGTAAGTCTATCCATGTGCCTCTTTCCCAGACATTGTTATAACAAATTTTCCATTCATGTCATTTCCAAATCCCTGAACAACCAGCTAACCCATTCACAATCCATGAATTGATAGGAACACATAACTCTTGCTGTCTCTTCTTCTGGGCATTGCCCAATGTTTTGCCACTGGGAAGGTTTCCCTTTATTATTGTTTTCAGGGCCATCTGGAACAGGGCTATAGTGTAGCAGACATATACTTTTTGATGGTGCCTGCATATCATGCGGAATTGTCAGTAAAACACAAGGCCAAGATTTTCTTCAGTGAACTGGTCTTAGAGAGCTCCTTGTGAGGCCATAGGTTAAGAGAAGACAATGTAGCATGAATAGGGATCCTAGGCATCTGGACCAGTTCCTCATGAAACTTACTTGTGCCTTCAGAGCCTGCTTGAGTCCAATCATATGTATATCACGTCTATTTGATAATGAAGAACTGCTGTGCATGCCCAATTGTATGGCTGGTGTGATAAGGCTGTATCAGTTTGTGAAGCTCAGTTGCATGGTAATTTGGTGGCCCGGGGTCAAGCATTCAGTCTCTAGTCAGACTCAGTAGAAAATAAGTGTGTATCTCAACAGAAGAGTTGTTACATGAAGAGATAATATGGTTTTATTCCAAAATACCGAGGTTCTGTTTAGTGATTCACCTACAAGGGCTTGCCAAAGACTCCAGCAGCATCCCTATATGCCAGGGACACTTCAAGTACTATTGAATCTGCTAGATCAGATGGCCCAAGTGGCAGAGTAGTTTGCGTGACAACCTAGACCTGTTGCAGAACCTTCTCTTAGCCTGAGCTCCACTCCAAATTAGCAGGTTTTTGTATCATTCAGTCAGTAGGTCAGAGAAGCACACCCAAATGAGGTATATGTTGCCTCAAAAAACCAGAGGCTCTGTAGGCATTGTGCTTCCTTCTTTGTAGGAAGAGATAAGATGCAGCAACTTATCCTTCACCTTGAAAGAGATATTTTGACCTGCTCCAGACCACTGGACATTTAGAAATGTTACCATTACAGTAGGCCCTTGAATTTTTATACAATTTATTTTATACTCTCTAGCATGCAGTGTCTTATTAATGTGTATAGAGTAGTGGTTACTTCCTGATTGTGGGGTTGAATCAGCATAATACTATCCATTTAATGAGCCAAGGGAAAGTCAACCAAAGTCTCTGTGGGCTGGATTATGAAACAGGGATAGAGGGCAAGAACAAGTTAGATTGTACAACCATGAGCTGGAGGCTATGAAGATAGACTGAAACTCATGTGAGTTCTTCTTGCCTATGATTTTGAGGGCATCATGCAGAGGCCAGGGCCCTGTGTCACAGAGCTAAACATACACGCTGGCCCAGGATTCAGGGGAAGGAAGGGCAGTGGCAGGCCCAACTATTGTTTCACAACAAGGTGAGTCTTAATTTCACAATTAAATGACTGCTTCTTCCCTTTAGCCCTTCAAACCACCTATAAGAATCTCTTTTGTGGCCCAGCCAAACTAGAAGCATATCAGAAATACAGTTCAGCCTAACTAAATTGGCACATTATAAAGCCACTGTGACCTATAAGCAGATATTCCGGGTGTATGTTTTCTTTTCACATGAGTTGGGCAAATAGAGATGCATGGTGTGAAGCAGATTCATTCTTTCTAAGGACGTCATCATCATTTCATAATGGAAATTTTTTCTTCATTATAGTCTGGGTAACCTCCCTGTCACACTTCAGGCTGAAAGCATGGTTGTTTGGACCACATGGTGGCAACCAAGTTCCCAACACTCATTTAGGATAATATATGCTGATACTGCCAGCAAAGGGCTATGAGGAACTCTAGTCCCTAGAGTTCTGGATCTGCACTGCAGCACATTTTAATTTATACCAAAGATAGGTGGCATGCTATTAGAATCTCTTCAAGAGAGACAGAGAGAGAAGGGATGGAAAGGGAAGAGAGGAGGGAAGGAGGCAGAGAGGCAGGAAGAGAGGCAGGAAGGGAGGCAGGCAGAGAGGCAGGCAGGAAGGCAGGATGGGCGGGCCACACAGGTGGGGTGGCTTGCCCAAGCCAGTTGGGTAGGTGTGTGGCTCCAGAGCCAGGCCAATGTCTGGGTGCCAGGCTAGTGTTCCTGCTGTTATCCTGAACTCAGTTGGTGGGGCTCTTCAGCTCCTTTATCATCGGAAACTCTTGTCACTTTGATAAACTTAAGTGTTCCAATACACTGGTCACTTGTTTCCCACCTCCAGGAGTATCTGGGGGGCCACAGGTGGCTCTACCTCAGGAAAGTGCTCTAGAGGCAGTCTTACATCCTCTGCACCAAAAAAAAAGGAGATGGAAATCCTGCCTACCAAAGAGTTAGGGGCTTCTACTTTGCCACCACTACTTTAGTCACTGATATGGTTTGGCTCTGTGTCCCCACAAATCTCATGTTGAATTGCAATCCCCACATGTGGAAGGAGGGGTCTGGTGGGAGGTGACTGGATCACGGAGTTGGTTTCTAATAGTTTAACACCACCCCCCTAGTGCTGTCTTCCAGTGTAATTCTCAAGAGATCTGGTTGTTTAAAAGCATGTAGCACTTCCCCTTTCTCTCTCTCTCTTCTGCTGCCACATGAAAATGTGCTTGTTTCCCCTTCACCTTTCACCATGATTGTAAGTTTCTTGAGGCCTTCCAGTCATGCTTCCTGTTAAGCCTGCAAAACTGTGAGTCAATTAAACCTGTTTTTCTCATAAATTACCCAGTATCAGGTAACTCTTTATAGCAGTGCAAGAATAGACTAATACAATCACATCACAAAATTAAGGTCTTTTTTTACTTCCAAACATTGTCCTGTTGAGAACACTCCCTGATGACTTTCTGCTGAGCTTATGATTTTAGGTGTTAGCTCCAGAAGATGGATTCTTCTAAAGAAGAGGGTGTATAAGAAAGAAACAAATATTGGAAATGATTAAAACAAAGTCAGTGTCTTCATTCATTTTTTCTGTCATCCTTCCCATTCTTCCCTTTATTTATTCATGTGTGTGTGTGTGTGTGTGTGTGTGTGTGTGTGTGATATATAAAACAAACCCTCCCAAGGAAGAGCTCACAGACTCATATCTATGACTTTAACAAGGTGACTACCAAAAACAGTTGTCCAGATAACATGTGGTAGAGGACAACGAGAATCAGTATGTATTCTAATACCAAGCTGTGGCATTTCAGCTAAAATAAGCTGGGAAGAAAGGAGAGAGGAGCAGCAGAATGCTCTGTGGTAACTACTGTGCTCAGGCTTACTGAGGGGAATATCTCATCTAACCATCACAGGGACTCTCAACGGTGTTTTATTGCTATACGATCCCCACTTTGTGGGTAAAAAAGCTGAGGCCCTGTGCCTGCAGCAATCTGCCTAAGGTCAGAGTGCATATAGACACAGTAAAATAGGGCACAAACTCAAGAGGTTTGACCTTGGTGGCTTCTTACCAGCACGCTGTCCAGTATCCAGGCTGAGAGCCGGGGTGAGGGCAGAATGGAGCACCATGAAGGAGAGTAGGGACAACAGCAGCGAGGGTCAGATTTCCAGAGCTCTCAAGGAAGCCCAGCCCTCTTCACACTGACTGCTTTGCCTGAGCCTGACCCACTCCCTCTGTGTATAGCGCGGCCCTATCCGGGCTGTCAGCACCGGGAGCAGATGCTCACTTAATCCTTGGGATGAGCTCCAGATCCTGGAGAATAATCAGCAGTCAGCCAAGGTGCAATGCAGGTGGTACCTCACATGCACATGCTTTCAGATCCAGTTTCCTAAATGTTATGTCGATACCCAGTTTTATCCCAAAATTCTCCTCCATAATGCATAGAAGAAACAGAAAGCTGAGACAAGCCTGCCAAAAGTTCAAGCTATCATACCTGACAAAGGAGATGTTTTCTTGTTATTTGGAAAATGCTTCGAAATCTATGAATGAATTACTGAGAATGTCTGTGTCTGTTTCTACGTGTATCTGTGTATGTGAAAGAGAGACAGCGGAGAGACACAGAGAAGAACAGAGAGAGATGAAAATAGAGAAGATAAAATACACTCCAAACTTGATAGCACTGTATATTTAAAGTATAACTCAACTTTTGATGTATGGAATATATTACACATGTGAATGTGGAAAGAAATACCTGTCCTTCTGATGAACCAAATATATAATTGAGGGACAGATCTACTGACCAATAGATGCCAGGGTTCCTTAATGAGCTATGACCCAGGATGAAGGAACTGCACATTTTAGCTTCACTCCTCATCTCCAAGATGGGTTGAGTAGCATCTGACCTTCTGCCTCCTAGGCTTGCGGAGAAGGGATATATGTGTAAGTATTTTACAAGGTAGAAAATGCCAAGTAAATGAAAGGGATAATTATCAGTAATCACCGTCATCATCATAATGTGATCCTGAGGATGACAGGATGATCAGGGAGAAACAGACTCTAATATAATTATCTGGCAGATATGGTCAAAAGCACGTTTCAGCCATATTTCCCACCTACCACATTTCCTACTTCTGTGCTTTCTGTCCTGAATCCCAGAGATCCATCAGGGAGCACTGCTGCTTTGTTACTGTAAGGCTATTACTTGCATAAAATCCACAAATTAAAAACGCCTTTTTTCCCCCTGTATTTGTTGAACTATCTCTAGGCTGAAAAACCTTGCATGGATGTGAAAAATCTTATTTGCCTTATTTTTCATAGAACATGTATGTTTTCCCAGGTACCAAGCCTTATTCAATCTCATCCCTTCCCTCGGGGCTTGCTCCCCTTTAGTGAGCTCTTAGTAATCCCCAGTCCCTCTCAGTAGAGCGCACTTGTTTGGGAAATTAACCTGGGCTAACCAAATGGAGACGCCACCAAAATTATGCAAGCTTACTTTTAGACTCCCTTAGGGGGCCACATGCCCACTCTGGCTAAAGTGCACTAGTTAGCTAATTATTGGCTCCTTCTAAGAATTGGTCTCAACCCTCCTTCTCCAGTTGAGTTCCTTGTCTGGAGTTCCTTCTCTGTTTACTTCTTCTCGCAACCTTTCCACTCACAAATATAGTTTGGATATGTGTCCCCACCCAAATCTCATATTGGAATACAATCCCCAGTATTGGAGGTGAGGCCTCATGGGAGTAATTGGATCATGAGGTGGGTTTCCCATGAGTACTTCAGCACCATCCCCCTTGGTACTGTCCTTGGTAATAAGTGAGAGAGTTCTCCGGAGATCTGGTCATTTAAAAGCGTGTAGCACCTCCCCTCTTGCTGTCTTGCTCCTGCTCCCGCTTCTGCCATGTGATTGCTTGTTTTCTCTTCCCCTTTCATCATGATTGTAAGTTTCCTGAGGCATCCCCAGAAGCTGAGCAGATGCCAGCATCATGCGTCCTGCACAGCCTGCAGAACCATGAGCTAATTAAACCTCTTTTCTTTATCAATTACCCAGTCTCACATATTTATTTATAACAATGTGAAAATGGCCTAATGCACCCATCTCAAATCCCATTACCCTCTCCTCACCCTGAAACTTTCTCTTCTTTTGCCTACTTTTCTTAAGGCTGGGACAGAAAGTCACAAATGAGGTTTGGGCTTTTCTCTTTCTCCTGTCTCTTCCTTTGTCTTTGTTACTTCCTTAGATTTATTTTCTCAGATGGTTTTGTAGGTCCTCTGATCTTCATAATCTAATGTGATTGCTATTTAAAAAATAAAATAAGAAGGCTGTGCAGCATTCTTCTCCTTTTCTCTTTTCCTCATTGAATTATTGCACCCTGCTCAGTTACGTTGGGTACTGGAGGGGAATAGACAGAAGCTGGGAACAAAATCTCTGTTTCCAGACATTATGGCTGAGGTAAGGGAAAGGGGATATATAATGACCTAGTCACCATGCTTGCTTCTGGATTGGTTCATCTCCCTGTTGAATGAATATTCCTGGATCCCTTCCTACTGCCTCCACTCTCACTGGCCTGATACAGGGTCCAGTCATCTCCAAAACTACAGAACACTCTAGAGGAAAATATACTGTTAAAGGAGCAGCTATTCCAGGCCTGTGGGATTGTGGGCAGCTTTTGATTTCTTCTCCATCACTTTTATTTTCCAAATATTCTACTTAGAACCTGTGCTGGTTTTAAGGAAAAAATACAATAAAGTACCTATTTTTAACTTCCCTTTGACAAACATCTCTGCTATTTACTGTACCATTTCTCTCCTTCCCTTCATATCCAGCTGATTTCCACAGAAGATTCCACTAGGACAGTTGTTTATACTTCCTCACACTGTTAATTCATTTGAAAGTAATGTTTCACATCAAATAAACCCTTTTTGACCATTACTTAATGCTTTTTGCTTTAATTATGCAATGACCAATGTTAATATTTACAGGGCTGACTTCCTTTGTGTTTCTGTTTTATCTTTATCCAACTTTTTTATTTCTAACTTTTCTTTCTTGGCCATCTTGTGAAGGTGATTCTTTCTCTCAGATTTATTATTACTGCAATAGGAAAGTTACCACTTTTAATATTGAACATTATGGCATATATAATTATTGGAGGAACATATATCTTGCCCTATTTATTTCATCCTGTAAGCTATTGTTTCAGCATTCTCACTATAGCTTTGGTTTTCTGTCTTTATAGATGTAATCTATCTGCTTATAGTTTCTGAAGTTATTTGTAAATAAAAATTATGCCTTTATTTCTAATAGTTCACCAAATATACATTTAAATTTCTCTCTAATTATCAAAGTTGATATCAGATCAATACATTTTGAGCTGATTCTCACTACTCTCACATTCTCTCCCCTTCTTTTTTCAAGAATTATTTCCTGGCTTTTGCAACTTGAGTCCTGTGCATTCTCATTTCCAGTATTTCCTTATTTCTGTTTGCTCCTCAGTTCCTGATGTCCCCTGCTCTTATTGTGTGGATGACAGGATCTTTTGTGTCTATAACAGGATATGTTTATTTCCATTAGAATAAGCAGCAAACTGGAAGAATTAGTGTTAAGTAGGGAATATAGAAAGCATTTTGAGAGGGCATGGACTAGAGTTAGATGTGGTCGTGGTAGAGAAATAGCTTCTGCCCATGATCTGATTTCAGGGCAGGTCCTGGTCACCTCTGAAGATCTGAAGGGACAGAGACAAATGGAGCTTCTCAAGAAGATGTTTGTGAGGTTCTGTGTCAGTTTGGAACCAGTGTGGCCCTGAACTAGAAAGAAACCTTCCTTCCTCTGAGTGTGGCCCTTTTCAGGTCTGTGTCTCTGAAGCCTAAAGCACAAGGATCCCCAGACACTGTTGCCTGACTCTGTGTCCCCACGATGGGTGGGGCAGTAGGCATGGACATACCAATGGACATCAGAGCAGAACAGGCGAAAGGGGCAGGAACCACAAAGTGATCCTGAGGTGAGCGGCAGCTCTGCTTGCCCATGAGTTACTTTCCTGTGACTCTCAAAAATAATCAGTGACCTTTGCATGGCAGTCTGAGGTTCTGCTGTACACACAGAAGGGGATGAATAGCAAGTTCTGGACTGCAAATTTCTTGACTAAATTTTCTGGATTTTTCTAGGTTATTTATCTTTTTCATGTTTAAAATAATATTTGTAGCTATGCTGCTTCTTAAAATATTCAAAGCACTATTTGTTATACAATTACAGGCTTTAAACCTACACACATGCACATGCACGCACACACACACAGACACACACACTTGGCAGCTAGTGGTTCCCATTTCCTACATGTTGCTCTGTACACTTTGGTCTCTGCCTTTCCATCAGTCATTTTTCTGGCCCCCATGCGCTCTTGCTTGCAGTTCCTGTTTCCACTGCAGTCATGACCCCTCTTGTTCTTTTTTATATTATTTTAATTTTTACTCTGCTTGCACTCTCTCTTTTTATTGTATTTTAGGTTTTGGGGTACATGCAAAGAACATGCAAGATTGTTGCATAGGCATAGGCACCCTCTTATTCTTATATGTGTCACTGCTTCTAGCCAGAAGGGCTCCTCCACACTTACATGGTAACACCACAGAGCCACCTCTTCCACAAAACGTATCTAACTCCATTCTCCTCCTTCTTTTACCCTTCCTCTGCCCTAAGCAGACCTCCATGACAGCATCATAGACATTGCTTTATGTGGTTTGGGTTTACATCTTTATATTCTTCTTATGGAATATCAGATCTTTGAGAACAGAAGACTGTGTTTTTCTTGTTTGAATGCCCAGAACCTAAGACAGGTAAAGTGGAAGAGGCAGTGAACCCATGTTTGTGGCATAAAGAGTAAAATGAATGAATGAATAAGGCAGATAGATGCTGAGAGAGCACTTGCAAACTAACTGAAAAGGGAAATGGCAGGCCTGGCTGAGGCTCTCAGTTTACTGGCAGTAGGGAGCCACTGAGAGCTCCTGAGAGCAAATGTTCTAAGCATGCTGCATAAAGCACCAATAAAGGGCAATCTCCTGGGCCCCTGTGTACTCTGACCTCAAGTGCACTTGATGCACGGAAATGGCACCCTGGAAAACAAGCATGTAGGAAACATCCCTTCTCTACAGTCTCCAGAGAAGTCAGAGGGATAGAAACAAAGTGGAAATCATAGGCTCATGGACCATGGGGGCCTTTTTCTACTATAATCATAGAGGTCATAATCTCAGGAGTTGTGTCTAACTGAATAGGAAATTCAAACTATAATACAGGAACCAGGAAAATAATTTAAAACCCCTTTATTTCCACTCCATTTTTTCCCATAATTACCAATAACCCACTATTAGACTTCAAGGACAAAAATAACTCTTAAAGCCCCAGGTAGAGGAGCCAAACTAGTCTTTTTCACCCTGGAAGCATTTGGGAAGATGATTTCTTTGGGCCTCAAGGGTCTGTAATTGTCAGCATCCTCAAGCCATGGAAGCAGGGGGTCTCTACTCTATGATTATGCCTTGCGTGGGAGCCATATTTTGACACCTTTGGGGCTGTCAGTCTGGAAAGTATTTGCCCAAGAAGAAGGGAGTGGGAAGGAAATGAAGGCAAGGGTAGTCTAGTAAAGAAGAGGTTGGCGTGGGGACCAGATAAGAAGCTCACGGTATACAACAGTGGCTGGACAACAGTGGAAAAGGAAAACAGAAGTACAAGATTATCAAAGATAAGTCCAGCCTGTCCCTATTTAACAGACTGAAAGAGCCACTGTATGCTTGCAAACTGTTCAGGCCTGACTCTCAACGGCTGCTGGGGAAGAGTGGTTATAGGAGATGCTGATCATTCCACCACCAACAAACCACTTCTCCTTGTACTTCCTACACATAGAATTGCTGTGTGAGAAAGGAATCCTTCCTTTCCCATGATGTACAGTGTCTTTCCCCAGCCTAACACAGACAAATCCTGTTCAGTAAGGATGTGATAATTGCGTAAGTAAGGACTATGTTGTATCAGGTCCACCGGGACTGAGGAGACAGGGAGATGGGCAGTAAGCAGCAAGGGGCCACATGGCCAGTGGGGACAGCAGTGGTTCAGGAACAAGGACACATGGGGGCTTTGTCCTGGAATAAGCACTATGACTCGGGTGGCAGCAAACATGTCCTCAATATCTGTGATGCTCCAGTTTCCCCTGTCACAGGCTTTGTAGCCCACTTACCAGAACAGTTAAGGGTATATGAACTCAGGAGGCCTTGCTTGAACTGTGTAAGCACAACTCAGGCTGTCTGTGAGATATGACTTCTAAGAAGAAGAGAAGACAAAACTTACACTGAGTCAGCTACCAGTGTGATCAGGAAAACAGGATTCTCAGCATGAGGCAATGAATGAAGTAGGCAAGCATCTGCCCTTGAGGAGCCGAGACTCTGAAACGGAGAAGGTCAGAAAGAGATTTCTTATGGAAGCTAGATCAAGGCATTCAACCTGGATCAGAAGGTTTCCTGACTACCTGCAGACTCTGACCTGCACTGTCTCTGCCTCATTTTGTATTCCTGCCACAGAGGAATGGCTAGAGGTGAGAAGACCTGGAGAGAAGTGGCCCCCAGCCAGGGCATCTGAGAGCTGGATCCCTGCTCGGAATACCTAAATCCACTGGGAAGGTTCAAGCAGCGGCAATGAGCACTGCAATCAGTAGTATGCTTCCCTTTCATTCATGCACCAATGAGTCCATGAAAAGACAGCACTTGGCTACAGCTTGTTGAATCTGGAGAATATTGTTCTGTGAGGTCCAATTTTCAGAAGACTTTACTTGCTAATATCATTCTTCAGCATCTGAGGCTAGATCCCAGCTGCTGCACTTTAATCAGACAGAATGACACCAGCACAGCCTCTCTCTCCTCATCCTATACCCTCCCCTGGCCCACAGGAGGTAGGAAAAGGACAGCCAAGGCAATAGTCCCAGGACCTAAGAGCCAATTCAAATCCTTTTCTTTCAGGAGAGCAAATAAAATGAGTCTCTCAACTCAGAGGAGGCACAGGGGAAGAAGAAAGGAAAACACACTGGAGCTCCTAGGTCACTGCCAGGAATAAAATAGGGATAGAAGTGAGGTCACCTGGTTGAACTTGGACTCTCACTCAAACATGGGGAGCCACAAAGTGACTTTGGACTCAGGAAGAATTTCCCTTCTCCATATGAATTCTTGCTCTATGTACAGCAAAGCTCCCTTTTTCAGGCATGATTAGGAAGACTACCTTCACCCTTTATTCATATTATCATGAATTTACAGTGGTGCACATTAGAGTTATAGATGTGAATACATGGGGGTGAACAACCAAGGATGGTTACCTAGTTTGCAACCCACACAACCTCCCATACTGGTTCAGCAGGGAGGTATCCGGCAGAAAGACCTGATGCATGCTGTAGGGAATGTCTGAACAGAGAACTGCAGGGCTCTTTCTGCCTGAATGACTCAGGGAGCATTTCCAAAAGGAGGTGAAATTTGAATGAATAGAAATTCTCCAAGTCATGAAGTGGAAACATACGAATGCAAGAAGCCATGAAAGAGCCCTAAGTGCTTGCGCAAAATGAAAAGTTTGATGGGGCTCCAGCATGGAATGGTGGGGAAGTCAGGGTTTGGCAAAGGAGTGGCACTGCATCATTGGAAGGTAAGAAACCACATCTAAGTGTAAAGGGGAAGAGACCAAGGGCTGAGAAAAATAAGCATGTGGTTTCTTTTGTCAGTGATATAAACAGATTAAGTTAACAGCATCCATTTAGCATCTACCAAGTGCTAGATACTGCACAGGGTGTGGGACCATGGAAACAAATAAGATCAATCCTCATTCATGAAGAACTCACTATCCAGAGAAGGAGGTATGCAGAGAATCATATAATCCAGTACAATGTGGTACAGGAGCAGACTAACTGGGAAACTTTAGAGCCCCTCCATCAATTTTATATTCATTTATAATTTTTTTTTATTTTAAAGAGGGTCCTCCAATTATAAGCTTCAGACTCTATAAAATCTAGATCCACCCATTATTGCCAAATAATGATAACAATGTCACACAAAGAATGTGCGTGTCTCTGATTTAGGATGAGAGAGGGTCAAAGAAGCTGTTAGAATGAGTCATCACCTGGCTTAATTAAGCCAGACTAGATCATTAATTCAGAAAAAGCTCAAAGGATGACGGAATGGAAGGAAGAGTAAAAGGAATCTTTTGAACTCAGAGAAGAGGCAAAAAACAATGACATCCAAGACCAGTGGTTTTTAAAGATGGGGGAGTAGGGTCTTCAGGTCAGCAACATCAACATCCTCTGCGAACTTCAAAACACAAGTTCTTTGGCCCACTCAGATGTATTGAATTGGAAGCTCTGAGAGCGGGCCTAGGAATCCGTGGTTCAACAAGCCCTAGAGGTACTTCTGATGCCTGTCAAAGTGTGAGAACCACTGCCTTACACTAAGGGGTGGGAAATGAGGATGGCTTCCCTAAGAACTCTTCTTAAACTGCAGTCTAGTTCAGGTGAGAAAGAAATTCTGTCACCAAGAAAAAGTGATTTCACATGGTAAGGAAGAAAGGGAGAAATCTACACTCAGGATTGTGGTAGATTTTGCAGGGGGGAGAACCCATTAGTATATTCTGTCAAGACAAAACTTTTCACTGTTTGATCACACCTCATTTGCATTTTTAATAGTTCCCATTAGACAGCCTCTGAGCTAATTAGGCAGGCGTCTATAATAGAAGACTTCTGTTTCCTGTTTTCAGAACTCAGAAACTAATGGCTGAAGCACTGCTAAAACAATTAAGTAATAAGAAAAATACTGTGTAAGATTGGCAAAAGCACAGCTGCCATAAATCATTACAAATGACTCACAGCTCCAAATGTTTAATTAGGGAAGAAAAGTAACCTATCACGTGTTGGGATGGCAGGGGCAAGCTGAGGGAGAGGGCCTGGAGCAGAGAGTTTCTTGCCCTCTGCCAAGTGGGGATGAAGTTGGGGTTTGAGAATCCAGGGATTCTAGAATTGATAACACAACCCCATGCCTTAGGGGATACATAGAGGCAGCTTTTACTATATCTAACTAGCAGTAAATGAAAACTACAGCAACGTGATAAAATCAGGTCTACTAAAGACTCAGACTCATGAGTCATGTAGGTTAGCCAACAGGAAAAGAACCCCAACAAACTGAGATCCTTGCTGAGGGCAAAGAAAATATGTAATGAATAGGTAGTAAAATAAGGACATTATAAATATCAACTACAGATTCATGATTACTTTCGGAATTGAGAACAGTATTTATTTCCTTTCTGTTTCTTATGCACATATTTGTACATGTTAATTAGTTTCCTTTTCCCTGTTTCCCCTAAGTTTTATAATCAAGAGTGTGGGTGATGGTTAACCTTGCAATTTAGTCTTCAGGTTCTATTCAGATGGAATTGTTACTGAAAGCTTAATATTACCCAAAGATAGATAGGTGATTGATAGGATTTCATGTCTCCACTTTTTAGGAAAGGACCAGCCAATCTTCATTAGTGTGAGAGTCAGTTGCAGTCTCCCAGGTGGAAGAAAGATGGTCTTAATATCATTACATGAAAACTTAACTATAAGCAGAAGAGGATGGTTGTGGATGCTGAGAAATCAAAGGGGTGGACTGTGCAAGTGAGTCTCTCTTGCTCCTATCTGCACATTTGTTCTCTTATCTCTCTTCTGTAATTTCATGATAGAGGTTCTGCAAATTATATTTCCAACTTAGCTTTCTGTTCCTTTGTGAAATACCTAGAATGGTTTCTGTTTTTCCTGACAGGACATTGAATTAGCATCTACCATGTGCTAGATACTGCACAGGGTGTGGGACCATGGAAACAAGACTTGATTGATTAGAATGTAATCTATATGCACATCTATTTTACCTGCTAGTGTCACTGTAAAGGCTCACCCACATTCTAAATGCTGTTTATTTGTATTGTTTAAGGGTGAATTCCTGTAATTCATATTGAGTAACTTATAAATTTAATACAATTTCAAGACAAATTACACAAAAGTTTTAAAAAAGAATTAATTTGATTGTTCGAGAATAAACTCCAATTTGTATTTATTCTTTCATGAATCACATTTATTATTTGTAGACCATAGACCATGTATCCAAGCACTGTACTAGGCACTGTGAAGGAAATAAGGAAGGATAGCATTTTTCTAGGTATTGATTAAAAGAGATATTACAAGGCAATAATTGAATGAAAAGAATAAAAACATGAATAGTACACATTTAGGGAGTTATATATTCATAGGAAAGAGTAGTAACATAACAGCATGTTAGAGGAAAGTAAAAATTCAGCTGAATCTTGAAGGAGCATTTAGAATATAGAAAGAGAAAAGAAGTTAGTCTAGACAAAGTTAACATTTCAAAATGTATTCTCAATTTTACTCACTTTACCCATTCTTCTATTCTCTCACAGTCATTTAACACAGGGGTAAAAAAAATTATGGTCTTTGGGTCAAATCTGAACCACTACCTGTTTTTATTCATTCATGAGCTGTGAATACTCTTAACTATTTTGGGAAAAAAATTAAAAGAATAATAATATTTTATGATAAATGGAAATGATCAAATTTTAGTGTTCATAAATAAAATTTTATTAGAACACAGGCATACCTATTTGTTTACATATTGTGTACGGCTGCTTTAACCCTACAAAGGAAGAGTTGAATACTTGCAAAAGAAACTATATGGCCTGCAAAGCCTAAAATATTTATCATCTGGCTCTTTACAGAAAAAGTTTGCTGACTACTGACAATACATTATCTTGCAATTCAATTTCACCATCTCAGTTCAAAGCTCAAAATATAGAAGGCATTTCCAGAGACTTTGTGCTTGACATCTAATGTGGCTCCTCACCTGTTAGTTCTCATCTCTATCTTGTTGATCACTTGTCCCTTTCTCCCCATTTTTTCCCACTTCATGGTTCTCACCTTGTATTCAAATGGCTGGCTCATAGACCCCAGTACACCAACCAATTCCCCTGTTCTTCCCACTGAAAATCTCTTCTCTGCTTTTTTATTTTGTTTTGAGAGTGATAAAATATTGAGTAGATACAAAAGAATAGACATGAAATATCTCTCAGTTATAAAGAATAACAATAAAATGAACATGTATCCTCTCTCTAGTTCAAGAGACAAAACAAACATATCCTTTCTCTATGTCAAGAGACAAAACACTATCATTATTTCCATAGCTCCCAGGACACCTGTGACTCCTTTTTTATCTTTGATTCTCAGGTCTCACTTCCTTAGGAAAACCCTCCTAGATAACCCCAGCCAACACTGCTGGTGCCAGTATCTTACCATCAGTACCACACACTTTAGTGATAGCTTGGAAATTTAGAAGTTAAAAACTAGGCTTAGAAGCTCGATGCATAATTTTAAGTATATTCAAACCCTCCCACAAAATATATGCAATTTCAGATGTAACTCTTTGCCTGTAATATTCTGTATCCCAAATATATTCATCCATATTTTTGAGCTCTTTTTCAACCAAGAGAGTAGACAGTTTCAATATGCCAGCTATGAATTTTATTTTCCACTTTTACTGAATCTTTTTAAACATATAGAAGACGGGTGCTCCTGCTTTTCACATGCTACCATCTAATGGTGATTAAAATCTATGAAAGCATGTGAAAAAGGAACTGGGTCAACTTCACAATTTTATGTAAGTCCAAAGATGACTCTCTATTAAACTGTCGAGATTAGTGAAATAAGAATCTAAACACTCCCTGTATCTTCTTTGCCCAAAGTAATAAATGTCAACCTCTCATACATATAATGGTGCTTAAGCTCAAAGAAACTAATGCAGTTAAAAAAGTTCTGGGCTAACAGCTAGTGGTATTAAGGTCTAGTTGTGATTCATTGTGAAATCTCTCTGAGACCCTTGGAAAAAAATCACTACTGTCTTGTCCTCAGTTTCTTCATCTGTAATTTCTGAGTTACCTTCTGTCTAACATTCTCTGCATTCATGGGTCATGGCCAACATAAACTGATAACAAGGCCAAAGCTCCCTCTCTATACTCCTCCTTTCTAAACCTCTCTCACCAACACAGCCTTTTACTCTGACAGCTGAATATTACTAACCAAGAAATTGATTTCCAGCATTCTATCAGCTGCAGAATTTAGGCTTGGAAATCTATTTCCTCACCATGACCCAGCCGGTCATATGAAGCCCAGCCATTAAGAAATGCTGAAAAGCTCCAGAGAGAGAGAAAGAGACAGAGAGACACTACTCCTGTTGCTCCTGTGAACCACCATGCCAACAACTTCGGCTGTAATGACCATCATGAGTCATTACATGAGAGTGAGGTTGGTTTTGCTATTGCCAAAAGGGAACTGGCACCAAAATTGCCAACCTCAGTTGCTCATGGAGCACAAGAGCCTGCTCAAAGGAACTGCCTGCCTCCCAACAGTTTCAACACATTGTTTTGATAGGCAGCAGGCCTCCATAACTTATCCCATTCTTTTGGCCAGACCTTTACTTTCTTTCCTCTTGGGTAGGTGCTCTTGGCTACTTACAGCCCAATCATATCACAGTTCTACCTACATATGCCCTACTCTCAATTCAGTACTTTTCCTTATGAATAATGTGAAAAAGTATGTATAGACTGCCTCCTCATAGACTTGTCTCCTCACTAAAAACTTAAATCTGATTCTTCCTTGAAAACATTGCTTAATCAAAACTTTGGCTATCTATTTCATTCTCCATTTTCTGAAATGTATTTCAAGATAGTGCTTTCCTGGGTGTTGTCAGGATAAAATCACTCTTTCTCTCTCTCCTTCCTCCTTCTTTCCTCCCCTCCTTCCTCCCCTCCTTGTAACAAAATCATTCTTTCTCTTTTTCCTTCCATTCGCCTTCTGTTCATCCTTCCTTCCTTCCTCACTTTTTCCTTGCTTGCTCTCTCTCTCTCTCTCTCCTTTCTTTCTCTCAGTTTCTCTCTTTTTCTCCAAATGCTAGTCCTGTGCCCCCACCAAATACCCTGAAACCTGATGTGGGATAATGAATACCTAGGAGTATATGTTTTCCAGAAGCTCCCCCACTCAAGGATGAAGGTAGGTGAGAAACACTGATCTAATGAGAACCTAGGAAGACACTAAAATGTCCTCATTAGCCAAAATAAATATCTAAACATTCAGTTATTACATGCCTTCTCATGGAAGATGATGTCTTTTCTTACTCTATCATACTTTTTATTTAGGTACATCATAAAAATTCATTTCCCAATTTTCCACAATAAATTTAAAAGCATAAATGAAAAGTATGTGCAAGATTTGACTAAGAACAGACATGCCAATCACACAAAGAAGTGACAATGACTCCCTAGAAAAGGGATGCGAAGTGAAAATAAGAGTGTTAAGGATACTTTTGTGTCCTTCCCAGGCCCCTTAAAGCTCTTTTCTTGTCCTGCCAATAAGGGATACTTTGGAGTTTGTTTTTGGTTCTTTTTTTTTTGTTTTAGTTCTTCCCATTTGGGTGGGTAATAAGCATTTGTCTCTCATTTCAACTTCCTTCCTCTATGAAGGTTTATTAGGTTGCTGCAAAAACCTGCAGGCCAAAGAGAAATGTAGAAGATTCGACGTAGGCCACAAGCCTGAATTTCAGGCCCCAAAGACCTCTGTCAGAGCTGTCCATAGAGCTGTTAAAACCTGGAAATCTGAGAGCCACTGTTCTTTGTGTTAACATTTAGTAAGTTTAGTCACCATAGTGGAGGAAGAAGGGGCCATAGAGGTGATTTGCTAGGACAGATTTCTGGTTATTATGCCCTTGATGCCATTAAATCGCTACCATAGCAGTGTCCAAATATGGCTGCCAGAAATCCTTCGTTCCCTATAAAACATGCCACTTCTCACAACAAAAAGTGGGGACTATTCTCCCTCTCCTTAAACTTGTAGTGACCTTGGGAATTGCTTTGACTAATAGAACGTGACAGAAATGTTATGCTGGCATTCTTGATCTCAGAGGACTTCTGAGGATGGGCGGCCTCTACTCTCTCACCCTTAAAGCCTAGCCACCACGCTATAAGATAGTGTAGAAACAGAGGCCCTGGAAGGTGATAGGCCATCTCAGACACCCCAGCCCCAGCCAAGCTGTCAGCTGAAAGCAACTGCAAGAATGAGCCCAGTTGGCATCACATGGTGCTAACGATCTCCCAAGTTGAATTCTGGCTGAATTTCTGACTTACAAAATTGGGAGAAATAACACACTGTGTCTTTAAGCTACAAAGTTTGGGGGTAGTTCATTATATCACAATGGATAACCAAAACAGTCTGCTTCACTCTGAACTAAAACTTCATGGAGCATAGCAATTTAGATCTTGCTTGGGGCAAGAAAAACAGTGAGAAACTGTGTGTTACAGTAGAGTGTACTGATATTAATAATAATGACCTTAAGCCATTGTGATGGCTTAAATGCTACTTAAGGAAATAGGAATACCCTGCCTAAGCCTGTATGATATATTTTAGACATAATCCATTTGAATTTATTAAAAATTTGAATATTAGAATAGCAAATTTTAGAGTAAGTATCAGGAATCTGGAACATTGGCTTATGTAGGAAGCTTCATCCCTGAAGAAGTTAGACAAATGATTTGTTGTCATACAGAGGAATTATCCTTGCCTTGAGATCAAAGAGAAAGCAGATGAGTACAGGGCTTACAGAGAGAAGACCAAACTTACTGTGAAATACATCTGAAGACTAAGGGTTGGAAGGATAAATTTGGAGCCCGAGAAACTTCCCTAACAGCCTACTACCTGTCATGACCTTGCCACTGAACAATGTGCTTTTCACAGAAAACTCAAAGAGGAAGCCTGGATGCTAGCGACACCATCATCATTTATTTACTATAGGATTCTGGCTAAATTATCTAACCTCTTTTGAACCTTAGTTAAGGAACATATCTGAATCCCACTGATTGTCCTCTCAGATAAATACTAGAGACGTGTGTTTGGGTAAAGGAAACCATATTCCTAGTTGGGAACTAGGACTCCAAGAGAGAATAGGTTCATCATTCCTGGGCTAGCTGAGCCTCCTGGTGTATTAGTTCTTTAGGCTTACACTAACAAAGGGATACAAACTAAGTGGCTGAAACCACAGAAGGTATTGTCTCACAGTCTAGAGGTCAGAAGTCTGAGATCAAGGTGTTGCAGGGCGAGTGTTTCCTCCTGAGGACTGTGAGAGAGAATGTTTCGGGCCTCTCCCCTAATTTCTGAGGGCTTGCTGGCAATCTTTGGCTCTCCTTGGTTTATAGATTCATTACCCTGATCTCTGACTTCATCTCATGTGGCATTCTTCCTATGTGCATGTCTTTGTGGTTGAAGTTTCCCTATTTATAAGGACACCAGTCATATTCGTTTAGGGCCCACCCAAAGGACTTTGCTTTAATTTGATTACCTCTGTAAAGACCCTCTCACTAAACAAGCTCACATTCTGAGAAACAGGGAGTCAGGACTTCAACATATCATCTTTGGAGAACACAATTCAAGCCACAACACCCAAGTTGGTTATAATATGCTATTTCAACCTGCAGAACCTTAGAGTTGGAGCGTCCGTGGAAATAGCAAACCCCACCAATGCCTATCCTGATGTCTCCTAGAGGCCGACTCAGACCCTTCATTCCATCTTGGCCTGAAACTTCCAGAGAAAGAGTCCTATCACTTGTCCTGACAGCCCTTCCCAGCGTGGACCCCAACTGGGCCTCCCCTATCTGCTGCCTTAAACTCCAGTAACACCCTCGTCACTCACCCTTGTCCCCCCACTCACTCCACAAGCATCCCCTCAGGGCTGACCCCCTGCTTCACTCCCAAATCTTGGTCCTCTCCAGGTTTTCTTCCACCAAAGAGACCCAGACATTGAACTTAAGGACCTCATTTGAGGTTTTTTTGTTTTTGTTTTCTGGGTTTTTTTTGTTGTATATATTTTTTCAGTTTTTTTCTTTCCAAAAGAAAAGACACAATATCTGAATGACAAATGTGTCACGTCTATCCCCTTGCTTAGATATTTCAAAGGAAAAGGAAAAAAAAAAAAAAAACAAGCCTCACAAAGCAGGTAGGAATAACCACTTAACAATTCAGTGGCTGTCTTGGTGCACATGCCTCCCTCCTAGTTAATTCTTCTACACTAACAACTGCTTTGGGCACCATAAATTATATACCTGTTTTGACTAAAAGGAGTTGCATGATGAGTGGTGGGGCTTATCAAAATCGAGTCTACATTGCAGGCGCTGTCAGTATGACAGACAGAAAGGCACAGTGTAATCCCGATGACTTCCCAGTAAAACATAGACAGAGGCTTAACCTGATCCCTGAAGGAATGACAAGGAAAATAAGGTGAAAGACCAATTAGCCTCTTTCTATATAATCCTAAACTTATTGGCTGGCTATTTTTACTTCTTCCACTCCTTGACTCACCAGGTGGCAGCTAGGAGGTGACAGAAGCCAATGCTTTCTCTTCAGAGCCCTCTGATAATTTTTGGTGGAAAAGCTACCTGACTTTTACTGGACTAAAAAGTGTATCATATCGACCTGACCCAGAGCCTTCTTTTTCTTTTAGAGGGTTGAGAAAAACAACACCTGTGCACCTATTTTCCTAAGTGGGAGGAAGAAGGGATGTGGAGAGAAGTAGCAATTCGCTGAAATGTTATCCTTCAGTTGCTGGGTGCCTGCTTTGTGTTCAGCCCTTGCTAGGCATTGCAGAAGAGACAGGAAAAGAAAAGTCACATTCTATGGCCTCTCAAAATTTAGTGGAGTGGAGTAGATAGATAAAACTCCACTGTAGAAAAAGGAAGTCTTAATGATGCTGCTGGTTTTCATGTGTGATGAAATTGCCTCTCCCTTTTTAGCAGGTCACGTATTACCTTTGGAGTTTTTATTCAGCTCTGGGAATGGATGTGCACTGGATACTCATCTTCCTGGAGTCTTTCATGTAGCATCTTTTGTGACCAATGGGATATAGTTGAAAGGAAACTAAGCAGGGTTCAGAGCAGCATGTGCAGTGGTACTTAGGGGCTAAGACCAGGAATAAACAACCATCTGACTTGAGCCACACAGTTATGTGTGGTGAGATGATGTCCCCACAATGGGAATTTGACCAAAGATCAATGTGACAGAAACTGGAAGAAGACCATAAAGGGTGAGGGAGTCAGTTAGTAGTTCTAGAAAAAAGTTTCCTCTATTTTCCTAGTGGTCATGTTTACCATGCTCAAATGCACTATCCTGGCCGCTGCAGCCATGTCTCCTAACTGAATTTCCCATATAACCTGTCCTGAGAGAGGTGATAAAGCCAACAAAGGTGTTTCACTCCCAGCACATGGATCAGTCACTGAAGGACCACAGCATCCAAGCAACCAGACAATTCCCAAGAAATGGAGCAAGTACATTCAGGAGCCAAAACCCTTGTTAATCAATTTGGCTGTTGTTTCTCCTGTGTTATCTTTGCCCACATATGCCATGTTCCCCCCAATCAACTTCAATTAAATTTATCATAACAAAAATTGATAATAATTATCATTAGTATAAAAACATCAACCTTTCTCTTGTTATAGCGCTTTTTTCCTTCTAAACCATTTTCACACACATTAGGGAATTCAGTCTTTATCATCTGCTGTGTGCCCAGCCAGGCGCTAGGTCCTGTGGCGGATGTAAGAAGCACGGCTTTGCACACCTACTGAGTGACTAGTGCTCTCTCTCTCTTTGCTTTCACTGGTCATTGTGATTAAACCATGAAGCACAGATATCAGAGAAAGGGCAGGTCTCCATTCTGGGTAAAAAAAATGGAAATCTGTCACTCTGCCCACGCAGAACCTCCTGTTATCACTCTATCATAGTCCATGACTGACCCAGTCCCCCAGGCTGTTCCCAGCCCCTAAGATTTTGAAGCTGCTATTTCTCTTTTCTAGATGGCCCTGGTGTCATCATTTCCAATCTTAACCACACCCTCCTCCTACTTGCATATCCTCACAACTTCTCCAGATTCCTTTATGTTGCATTTTGGCTCTCTGCTGGGTTTGCAACTCCTCCCAATTTAGCAACATCTGAAAATTTAATTAGCAGGCAGTTGTCTCCCTCTTCCACATAATTAATGAAGATGTTAAAATAAAACTGGATTAAGAATTTATTACACTATAATTTGCAAATCATTGCCACAGTTACTAGATAAGCTCTAACAAGGCAAGAGGGAGCAACTCGAGAGGGACAAGGGTGGCTAAGACAGCACCATCCTCCCTCTAAGCTGAAGGCAAAATGTTGCAGGGGAGAGAACTCAGACTGGGAGATGGTAGCCAGGGTACTGGCTGAGAGTATGTCACTAACTGGTAGACACTCCCACTTCATAATCCATTCCTAAACCCCAAGGCAGAAGTTAAAGAACACCAAGAGAATCTCAGCTCAAATCACCAAGGGGCCAGGGAGGTTTTCCTGTGAGCTTGGAACAAACGCAGTGATCCATTAGAAAGGGAGGGAGTGCCATTTATTTCTTTCTCTTGTTGATTGCCCCGGCCAGAACTTCCAATATGATGTTGAATAGGAGTGGAAATAGAGGGCATCCTTGTCTTGTGCTGGTTTTCAAAGGGAATGCCTCCAGTTTTTGCCTACTCAGTATGACACTGGATGTGGGTTTGTCATAAATAGCTGTTATTATTTTGAGATATGTTCCATCAATACCTAGTTTATTGAGTGTTTTTAGCATGAAGGGGTGTTGAATTTTACTGAAGGCTTTTTCTGCATCTGTTGAGGTAATCGTGTGGTTTTTGTCGTTGGTTCTGCTTATGTGATGGATTACATTTATTGATTTGCATATGTTGAACCAGCCTTGCATCCCAGGGACGAAGCTGACCTGATCATTGTGGATAAGCTTTTTAATGTGTTGCTGGATTTGGTTTGCCAGTATTTATTGAGGAGTTTCACATCAATGTTATCAGGGATGTTGGAAAAATTTCTTTTTTTGTTGTGTCTCTGCCAAGTTTTGGTATCAGGACAATGCTGGACTCATAAAATGAGTTAGGGAAGAGTCCCACTTTTTTCCTATTGTTTGGAATAGTTTCAGAAGGAATGCTATCAACTCCTATTTGTACTGCTGGGAAAATTTGACTGTGAATGCATGTGGACCTGGGCTTTTTTAGGTTGGTAGGCTATTAATTACTGCTTCAAATTCAGAACTTGTTGTTGGTCTATTCAGGGATTGACTTCTTCCTAGTTTAGTCTTGGGAGGGTGTATCCAGGAATTTATCAATTTCTTCTAGATTTCTAGTTTATTTGTGTAGAAGTGTTTATAATATTCTCTAATAGTTTGCATTTCTGTGGGATCAGTGGTGATCTCCCCTTTATCATTTTTATTGTGTCTAATTGATTCTTCTCTCTTTTATTCTTTTAATAAAGGCTAGTGGTCTATCTATTTTGTTAATCTTTTCAAAAAACCAGCTTCTGGATTCACTAATTTTTAAAGAGTATTTCATGTCTCTATCATCTTCAGTTCTGCTCTGATCTTAGTTATTTCTTGTCTCCTGCTAGCTTACGAATTTGTTTACTCTTGCTTCTCTAGTTCTTTTAACTGTGATGTTAGGGTGTTGATCTTAGGAAGAAAGAAAGTCAAATTATCTCTGTTTACAGATGACATATTTAGAAAACCCCATTGTCTCAGCCCCAAAACTCCTTAAGCTGATAAGCAACTTTAGCAAAGTCTCAGGACACAAAATCAATGTGCAATACTCACAAGCATTCCTATATACCAATAATAGACAAACAGAGAGCCAAATCATGAGTGAACTCCTATTTACAATTGCTACCTAGAATAATATCCAGAATATACAAGTAGCTTAAACAAATTTATAAGAAAAGATAAACAACTCCATCAAAAAGTGGGTGAAGGATATGAACAGACACTTTTCAAAAGAAGACATTTATGCAGCCAACAAACCTATTTAAAAAGCTTATCATCACTGGTCATTAGAGAAATGCAAATCAAAACATAATGAGATACCATCTCACACCAGTTAGAATGGCAATACAACTTTTAAGGGATGTGAAGGACCTCTTCAAGGAGAACTATAAACCACTGCTCAAGAAAATAAGAGAGGACACAAACAAATGGAAAAACATTCCATGCTCGTGGATAGAAAGACTCAATATCATGAAAATGGCCATACTGTCCAAAGTAATTTATAGATTTAATGCTATTCCCATTAAGCTACCATTGACTTTCTCCACAGAATTAGAAAAAACTACTTTAAATTTCATATGGAATCAAAAAAGAGCCTGTGCATAGCCAAGACAATCCTAAGCAAAAAGAACAAAGCTGGAGGCATCACACTACCTGACTTCAAACTATACTACAAGGCTACAGTAACCAAAAGAGCATGGAACTGATACCAAAACAGATATACAGATCAATGGAACAGAACAGAGGCCTCAGAAATAACACTACACATCTACAACCATCTTATCTCTGACAAACTTGACAAAAACAAGCAATGGGGAAAGGATTCCCTATTTAATAAATTGTATTGGGAAAACTGGCTAACCATATGTGGAAAACTGGCTAGCCATATGTGGAAAACTGAAACTAGACCCCTTCCTTACACCTTATACAAAAAAATACAAGATGGATTAAAGACTTAAAGGTAAGACCTAAAACCATAAAAACCCTAGAAGAAAACCTAGGCAATACCATTCAGGACATAGGGATGGGCAAATACTTCATGACTAAGACACCAAAAGAAATTGTAACAAAAGCCAAAATTGACAAATTGTATCTAATTAAACTAAAGAGCTTCTGCACAGCAAAAGAAACTATCATCAGACTGAACAGGCAACCTACAAATGGGAGAAAACTTCTGCAATCTATCTCTCTGACAAAGGGCTAATATCCAGAATCTACAAATAAACAAATTTATAAGAAAAAATAAACAACTCTATCAACAAGTGGGTGAAGGATATGAACAGACACTTTTCAAAAGAAGACATTTATGCAGCCAACAAACCTATAAGAAAAAAAAAGCTTATCATCACTAGTCATTAGAGAAATGCAAGTCAAAAGCACAATGAGATACCATCTCACACCAGTTAGAATGGCAATCATTAAAGAGTCAAGAAACAACAGATGCTGGAGAGGATGTGGAGAAATAGAAACACTTTTACAATGTTGGTGGGAGTGTAAATTAGTTCAACCATTGTGGAAGACATTGTGGTTATTCCTCAAGAATCTAGAACTAGAAATACCATTTGACCCAGCAATCCATTACTGGGTATATACCTAAATGATTATAAATCATTCTATAAATACACATGCACACGTCTGTTTATTGTAGCACTGTTCACAATAGCAAAGGCGTGGAATCAACACAAATGCCTATCAATGTTAGATTGAATAAAGAAAATGTGGTACATGTACACCATGGAATACTACGCAGCCATAAAAAAGAATGAGTTCATGCCCTTTGCAGGGACACGGATGAAGCTGGAAATCATCATTCTCAGCAAACTAACACAGGAACAGAAAAGCAAACAATGCATGTTCTCACTCATAAGTGGGAGATGAACAATGAGAACATATAGGCACAGGGAGGGGAGCATCACACACCAGGGCCTGTCGGGGGGTGGGGGGAAAGGGGAGGGATAGAATTAGGAGAAATGCCTAATGTAGATGATGGGTTGATGGGTGCAGCAAACCACCATGGCACGTGTATAGCTGTGTAACAAACCTGCACATTCTGCTCATGTATTCTAGAACTTAAAGTATAATAATAATTTAAAAACAGCAAACACCCCCCCAACAAAAAAAAAAAAAAAACACACACACAGAAGAAGAAAGGGAGGGAGTGAAGGATGCAGTGGAGCAACATGTTTCTTTTACTGAATATTGTGTCACTAGTAAGAACAAGCTTTTCTTGGAGACCGAACAAAATAGTAAGAAGTCAAATCATTTGACCCAGGAAATCTTCTTTCTAAATATCTATTTTTGGCTAATGAAAACAGCCAACTCTAGACAGAAATGTTCAATCATAAGGAAGGGGAGTTTCCGACATTTAAAAATAATAGACTGGCTGGGCGCCATGGCTCAGGCTTGTAATTCCAGCACTTTGGGAGGCCAAGGTGAGCAGATCACGAGGTCAGGAGTTCAAGACCAGCCTGGCCAACACAGTGAAACTCCGTCTCTACTGAAAATACAAAACTTAGCTGGGCATGGTGGTAGGCACCTGTAAATCCTAGCTACTCAGGAGGCTGAGGCAGAAGAATCACTTGAACCTGGGAGGCAGAGGTGGCAGTGAGCTAAGATCACACCATTACACTCCAGCCTGGGTGACAGAGGTAGACTCCATCTCAAATAATAATAATAACAGACTATGGGGAAAATCCTATACCTTATTTTTTCTCAGTTCATTCCCTACCAATCTCACTATCTCTGCTTTCACCTTCTGCTTGCCCTGGCCTGACTTTAGTTCCTATTGTTTCTTCTGACATGATCTCTTTCAAGTATATCGTTTGCCTTGACTTTTCTCTTCTTTTCTTTGACTTTCATGACTTCACGCCCTCCTCTAGCCCCTCTTTCAGCCTTGCTCTTCCTGGAGCTACATGGCTCATATCTTTCCAGCAATAATAAACAAGACCCCTGTATAAGTCCATTTTCACACTGCTTATAAAGACATACCTGAAACTGAGCAATTTACAAAAGAAAGAAGTCTAATTGGACTTACAGGTCCATGTGGCTGGGAAGGCCTCACAATCATAGTGGAAGGCAAGGAGAAGCAAGTCAAGTCTTACGTGATTGGCAGCAGGCAAAGAGAGCTTGTGCAGGGCAACTCCCATTTTTAAAACCATCATATGTCATGAAACCAATTCGCTATTACAAGAACAGCACAGGAAGGACCCGCCCCCATAATTCAATCATTTCCCACTACTGGGTTCCTCGCACGACACATGGGAATTGTGGGAGTTACAATTCAAGATGAGATTCGTGTGGGGACACAGCCAAACCATATCAAACCCTCACCTGTTGAAACTGACAGCCTAACCCCACCTCTGGCTCCTGAGATATTCTGGTGCAGATATTTTCTGCTCTGTTTTTCACATTGGAGCTACCATCTGCTCTCTGGCTATGCCTACCCAGCAAGGCCAGAGAGCAAAGCTGGGAACAGGATTAAATACCTTTATGGTGGACAGACACAAAATGGATTATTAAAGGGGCTATTAGTGTGTTTAGGAGAACACTCTTATCTTCATAGAGCAAATGTTAAAGAAGTTGCTATACCTGTGAAACCTTTTCAAGGAAACAAATGTTGAAGAATAGAATTCCTAAATCGAATTTGATTCCAAAGTCATTTCGTTTTGTCCAGCACATGATTTGACAAATCATGGAGGACGTGACTGACTTGCTGGCCCCATATTGCGAATTCCAGGTCAAGCTTGGCACCAAATATATTAATTTCAAAATTTGAGTTCTTGTAGTTCTTTACCTCAGTGTATTGTAAAAAAGAGGACTGTTTTGTTGAAAAAAGAAATAAAAGGCAAAGTAGTGATTCACGCAAGGGAATACCTTGAAACGGGTATAATTTATAAAACAAAATACCCTTAATATGACAGCAGTCAATTTAGCCTGATATAAAAGAGGGTCTCTGTTTTCTTTCATTTATATTTTTATGATACGTAATGTCTTTATAATTTCACCACTCCACATCAAAGCTGCCAACCGCTGAGTGCCTAAATAAGTAGCGTGTGAAGAAAATGAATGAATTGCTAAATGTCCCATTATGTCCACAGAGAATATCCTTCTATTTGGAGTCAGGAATCTTAAATTGAGATGACAAATGAATGGTTTTCACTCCAATGGAGGGAGAGTTTTGGCAACTTTATTACGCTCAGCATTTGAATTGGAATAAGGGAAAATATAGAGAGAAATGAAGTTTTAAAAAATAATAAGTGTTGTTGGTGTTGGGTTCTGGCTCTGAATGTCAGTTCCTCTGTGAGACAGAGTGATAGGGACTGTGGGGGGCATAGCACATGCATAAAAGCTCCAGGGAGATGGAGCAGAGGGCCTGTCACTGTTGTGATTTCTCCGGCACAAAGAAGCTATTTGAAGAATCTTAACAAGTTCCAACGTGTTTGGCCCAACACATTAGGACTGACATCAAAAACGGAAAAGCAGAGAATCTGTCGAGCTGGTTAAAGGAAATCACAATAATCAGCAGCTCTTAGGGCACTTAACCACAGACACCCAGGGAGCCCCAAGTCAAGGAATAAGAAATGGGGCGGGGAGAGTGGTGATTGCAGCAACATCCAAGAGCATTGACCTTAAAAATCTACCCAATGTGCATCAGTGGAAAACAGGATGAATACTATAGCAAAGATAACACAACTATGGATCTGTTTACGCTGACGCAACAAAAGCTACTGAGATCCACTTTCACTGGCCCTAATTCACCCTCTTAAAGCCTCAACATTTAAAACTTATATCCTTCATACTCCAGATCTCATCTCTCTTTCTCTTACTATCTGAATATGTCCATAGAAACCTCCTTTCAGCAGAGTGCTTTGTGCCACAATTGATGATGGAGAAAAGATGGGCTCACTAGCATGCTACAGAGGCCTCCATTTCAGGACGCTGGCATTTTCTGGGTAAGACACTTAACATACTCATTGACAATTAACTATGAGTACATGATCAAAATAGGTCAGGTGTACTTAACTTCTGACCTATTGGAGTGATGAGATCACAGTCCAAGGTGAACAGTTAGTAATCAAGTCAAATGTTTTATTCCCTGAGGTTGATCTGCACATTTGTGACTGTGTGAGAATATGTGTGTTGTGCAATGTGCATGCAGTCAGAGCAGAGTAGGAAGAGGCTTGCTCTCTGACACCTTTTAGGGTCTATATTTTAAAGAAAAAAGTTCATAACCAGATAGAAAAAAACAAACAAACAACTGAAATTCGAAGGGTCACCTTTCATGCTAAATAGAGAGTAGCATTTTACTCTTTTAACTGGGAAACTCTGCTCTATGTATAGAAAATACAGTGTTAAATTGCAACATAATACATGTAACTATGAACATATGCTTTGAAGCTTGAACACTGTTCTTTTAAGACAAAATAATCAATGGACAGTCTGTTCCTGATCTGGTTTGGATCTGTGTCCCTGCCCAAATCTCATGTTGGATTGTAATCCCTAATGGTGGGGGTCGAGCCTGGTGTGAGGTGACTGGATCATGGGGGCAGTTTACATGAATGGTTTAGCACCATCCTACTTGGTACTGTCCTCGCAATAATGATAGTGAGTTCTATGAGATCTGATCATTTAAAAGTGTGTAGCACCTGCCCCCAAGCCCCCTTGCTCCTACTCTGGCCATGTGATGTTCCTACTCACCCTTCGCCTTCCACTATGATTGTAAGTTTCCTGACACCTCCCAGAAGCTGAGCAGATGCCAGCATCATGCTTCCTTACAGTCTGCGGAACTGTGAGCCAATTAAATCTCTTTTCTTCATAAATTACACAGTCTCAGGTATTTCTTTACAGCAATGTGAGACTGGACTAACACAGTTCCTCTCTGGCCTCAGTTTTTTAATCACAGGAATAAGCACCTTAGATTATATAATTTCTAAATTCCAATCCAGTCTCATATTGTATGGTCTTTAACAATATTAATGACAATGTCGCAATTATACCATAGTGGCATATCATCAACAACAACTTTGTCAACAACTATTTGCTAAACACTTAAGAGGCGTCAGACAGTGTGTTGAGTGGTTTATGTACTTTAACTTAAAATAATTTAACTCACAATAACTTGATAAATAACTATTCCCATTTTTATAGATGAAGACAAATAAATTTCCCAATAGTACATAGTTTATGGGTGGCAGTATTAAAATTCTAACTCAAATCTAACCCCACAACCTGTGTTCTTAATTTTTAAAAAGCTGTATTGAGTATTTCAGTTTTACCTAGCATAGAGGGAGGGGAAGACAGGCTATAAGAGACTGAAAAGCAGAAATGGTTTCAATCATTGTTTAAAATATTATTGAAGAGAAAAGAGCCACATGGGAAAGAGATAACCATACAGTATAGTATGTGTGTAAGTGCCAGATTGAATATATCAGTCAGTAAGAACTACAGGACCTAGAGAAGAGAAAATCATTATTAGTTAGATACTAGCAACAAGCCTAGCTAGAAAGGGCTTCGTGTCATTGGGCTTTCAAACGGAGAAAAAACAAGGCAGACAGAAAGGCTAGGACAAGGCTTTTTCGTGGGGAAAAGTACATTAGCAGATGAAAACACTGGGACTGTAGCATGAACAGAAGACAGTGAAGAGAGAAGCTCACATTTTCTAGTCTGAAGAAAACATGTAAACCTTTCTATTTTGCAAAATAAGTTAATATATTTTCCTTATAATAGAGAAGACTTCAGAAACAGTATGTTCTTTGTAGCTAATGGTTAATTCATTCATTATTGTAAAATATAATCAGCATTTTTGGACCTACAATATTATGGCAGATTAATACTTTCACCACATATACGAAGATCAACCTGGGACTCTTGTCGAAGATGGAGAAAAGTGATTCTCACCACAAACCCACTGAGGCAGAATTTCTACTGAATTAATCCAGGAATTTGCATGTCCAAATGCTTCTCAAATTGTTGTTTAAAAAAAAAGTCATTGCAGTATAGTTATCATACAATAAAATGCACAGATTATAAATATTTATCGTGATAAATTTTGATAACTATATCAAATACTACCCTGTAGTAACCTTTTTCCCAAGCAAGACACAAAACACTTCTATCGCCCCCGAAAGTTTCTTGTACCCCTTCTATACTTTTGATATTTGGCCCTCCAAACCTCATGTTGAAATTTAACCCCCAATTTTGTAGATGGAGCCTACTGGGAGGTATCTGGATCATGGGCCAGATCCCTCATGAATAGCTTGGTACAGTCCTTGCAGTATTGAGTTCTTGATTTATTAGTTCCCATGAAAGATCCCCCAAGAACTGGTTGCTGATTGTTTAAGAGAGTCTGTCACCACCCTCTTTAATCTCTATCTCTCTCTCTTCCTGCTATCACCATGTGATGCACTCCCTTTTGCCTTGGGTGGAAGCAGTCTGAGGCCCTCACCAGATGCAAATGATTCTTATACATCCATGGGTGAAATAAACCCTTTTTCTACAAATTACTCAGCCTCAAGTATTCTTTTATAGCAACACAAATGGACTAAAACAACCCCTTTGCCATCAGTCCCCCACTGCTCCAGGAAACTATAGATCTGATTTTCAATCTCTGAAGATTAATTTTGTCTGTTCTAGAGCTTCCTATAACCATAATCAGAGTATAATTTTTTGTGCCTGACTTCTCAACATAAAGTCTATGAGACTCACCCCTGTTATTGTGGGCATCAGCAATTTGCCCGTTTTTGTCGCTGAGTAGTATTTCATTTCATGAATACATCATGATTTGTTCATCCATGGTCTTGTTAATACACATTTGGGTGGTTTCTAGTTTTTCAATTTTTTTAATAAAGCCATTACAAACAATTTTATAAGTCGTTTTATAAACAGTTTGTGTTGCTCTTGGATAAATAATTAGGAGTGAAATCACTGGGTAATAGGGTGGGTATATGTTTTAGCATTAAAATAAATGACCAATCAGTGATTGTACCGTTCTGTTGTCCCACCAGAAATGTATGAAAGCTTCAGTTGCTCCACATCCCCACTAGATATTGTCAAGCTTTTTAATTTCACCCACTCATGACCAATTTTTTTTATGGTTAGTACTTTTGTGTCCATGAGGTATAAAACTTTTTAGTATTTTCATTCTAGTTCATTGAAAATATTTTCTAATTTCTTTTAAAATCTCTTCTTTGACCCATGGGTTATTTAGAAATATGTTTTTTCAATTTCCAAATATTTGGCTATTTTTCTATATATTTTATTCCTAATGATTTTTAATTTAATTCCATTGTAGTCAGAAGACATATTTTATAAGATTTTAATTTCTTGAAATTTATCAGATGTATTTTAGTGAACAATTAATAATCTTTCTTGGTGAATGTTCCATATGCACTTAAAAATAATTTGTATTCTACAGTTGGGTGTGATGTTCTGTTAATGTCAATTATGTCAAGTTGGTTGATAGTGTTGTTTAGATTCTCTATATTCTAAATGATTATTTGACTTATTTGTTCTATTAACTAATGAGAGGTAGTTAATATCTTTCAGTAGCTAATATCTTTCAGTGTTAATAGTTAATATTCTATCATAAAGGATAAGAGTTAATATATCCTACTGAGAGGATTAACATTGTATCAATAATTGTATTATAGATTTCCATCTTTTTATATTCACTCTGTTTATATTGTAGACAGTATATATTTTAATTTTATGGCCAGTCTGACAATCTCAGCCTTTCAATTTGCGTGCTTAGTTCATTTATATTTAAAGTAATTATTTATATGGTTTGGGATAAATATATCACCTTACCATATATTTTGTATTTATCTGGGCATTTTTTGGATATTTATTTTTGGGGTTAAATGAATAGTTTTGGTGTTATATTTTCTTTTCTCTATTGGGTTTTTAACTATGCTTCTTTTATTTATTTTCTTTGTTATTCTATAAATTATAATATATATTCTTAATTTATTAGAGTATCCTTACAATTAATATTTTATCAGTTCACACTTTACACTGCCAACTTCACAAATGTAAAAATCTCAAATCAGTTAATATTAATGAGCTCTACCAACTTTTAGAGAATTATTGTCTTATATTTTATCTCTACATAGGTTTTAAGCAGATGTTATAATGTCATTTTTGCTTTAATAAGCCATTATTCCTATAAAGAAAGTAAAAGAAAAACTAAAGGTTAGTTTTTTTGTTTTTTGTTTTGAGATGGAGTTTCACTCTTGTTGCCCAGGCTGGAATGCATTGGCATGATCTCAGCACACTGCAACCTCCACCTTCTGGGTTCAAGTGATTCTCCTACCTCAGCCTCCCAAGTAGCTGCGATTACAGGTATGTTCCACCACACCTGGCTAATTTTGTACTTTTAGTAGAGACAAGGTTTTTCCATGTTGGTCAGGCTGGTTTCAAACTCCTGACCTCAGGTGATCCACCTACCTTGGCCTCCCAAAGTGCTGGGATTACAGGCATCAGCCACCACGCCCAGCCAGTAAGTTTTTATATTAACTTACTATTTACCATTTTTAATGCTTTTCATCTCTTCTTGTAGAATTAGACTTTCACTTCACATCATTTTCCTTCAGTTTTGAGTATTTCTATAGTCTAGGTCTGCCAGCAACACATTTTCTCAGCATTTATTTATGAGATAGAGTCTCACTCTGTCGCCCAGGCTGGAGTGCAGTAGCACAATCTTGGCTCACTGCAACCTCTGCCTCCCGAGTTCAAACTATTCTCCTGTCTCAGACTCCCAAGTAGCTGGGACTACAGGCATGTGCCACCACGCCTGGCTAATTGTATTTTTAGTAGAGACAGGGTTTCACAGTGTTAGCCAGGATGGTCTTGATCTCCTGATCTCATGATCTGCCCACATCGGCCTCCCAAAGTGCTGGGATTACAGGTGTGAGCCACCGTGCCCAGCCTCAGCTTTTATTTATAAAACCCAATTAAAAAAAATAATTTCATTGCATATAGATTCTCAGCAGGTTCTTTTGTCTTTTCTTTCAGTACTTTAAACATGGCCATTCCATTGTCTTTTGGCCTTCATTGTTTCTGATGAAAAATCAACCATCTTTCATATTGTTGTTCCACAGCATGTAATGTGTTGTTTTTCTCCCAGCAGCTTTTAATATGTTCTCTATATCTCTTTATCCTTAGTTTTCATCAGTTTGATTATGATGTCCCTAAATATGGTATTCTTTGTATTTATTATACTGCAGCCTTTTGTTAAAGTAGAAATTACTGATTCCTATCCCAAATCCATTGCATCAGAGTCACAGTGTAATAAAGTTCCAAATGTCTAAATACTCCCAAAATTATCTTTACTGACACTTAAATTTAGATAATCACTAGGCTATAGTAATAAAACTCATCTCTAGCCTGAAGAAAATTAGAATATTTAATAAACTAAGATATGTACTCAAAAATATATAATACCATTAGGACACAAAGATATTCCATATCAAGAGAGATGATTTGCCATAAAAGTTAAGAATATAAAAATGAAATCAACATGGTAAGAAAGAAAAGCTTATTGAAAGGCATATCATTTAAGTAGAATCTTAAAACATAAGTGACATTTTCATTTAGAGAGTCAGAGGGGAGCTGATCATTTCTAAATTATATTATAAAGAATAATTTTACCATTCCAAACCTAATCTTAAGACTTCTATCAGAGATGGAAAATAAGGGTTCTAAGTCAACCTAGGGGAATATTTCTGACAGGCTTAAAATTAAGGTATGCAATCTTTCAACCTTTAAAACAGAACTGTACCCCCCTCTCCCCACCCCTCAGTCCCCTATACACACATTGATAATCCTTTACCAAGCAGAAAAACAGAGCTGGAATGCTTTCCAACTCACTAACAAAATGCAATGGCTTCTTACTTTTTTTAATGCAACATAACCTGGATGTCAGGTTGCATTAAGATTCGTTGGGTTGCGATGACATAAATAGTTCAACATAATGAAACATGACACTGAGAAATATGGGCATTGATCTGTGCCACTAATTTAAAGATGCACTGGGTTTTGCCTTGATCTGTTTTTATGTCCTCAACAAGAAAATGACACATGGATAATGGGTATTGTCTGCTTTGTTGTTCCCAGGACGGGCTGCAAAGAAGAGTTTTTTTCATTATTGACACATCCATCATATTGACAAAAGAGTTATCATATCCTCTTTCTCATGGACTCTTGTCAAATGGTCCTAACTTACAAAAACAACAACAGAATCATTCTAAAAGACAGTCTTCAGGAAAATATATTCCAACGGTATCTTCCTTACACTTCATTCTGCATTGGAACTAAAATTCAATCTTAATTTATTTATGCAATCAATAAACTATGGGCTAGATACTATGCTGGGGTTAGAAATACAATGACTAAGATCCTTACTTCACAGCCTTGTCCAGTATTTATCAAAATATACTTTTCAGAGATGTTACTAGGTGCAGCCCTAAAAACTCTGTGTTTGACAAACAGAGTTAAACACATAGCAAGAATTGGAGATAAAAATGAAATTAAACTGATTGAGAATTGTCTGCCCCTTCTATATCAGAGCAGTATAGTCACAGGCCTCTGGTGTGTGGGAACTGGAACTGAGTTATAAAATCTGGGAGTTGTCAAGTCCTTTTCTGTCTATGAAATAAAGATTTAAAAATTCTACCCATCAGCCTGGAATAACAGCAAAGAATCAGATTATAGCCATTATTTATTGAGACTATGGCTGTGGTCACTAAAAAGTCATGAAAGCCTGCTCTCACAAGGAGTTGTCAAGCCTGCTCCAAATATAGGTATGAATTCCACATTTGTATATATAGCATAGAGACCCCAAATTGAGACTAAACATAATATTGATTTGTAAATAGTGACGCCCCAGAGTGGCAAAAGAATCATCTGTCATAAAGACTTTTAACAGTCCAGAAACTGATGAGTTCCTGCAGAAAACAGACTCTACCAACTGCAGATAATAATGACAACAATAATAAACTAAAAGCTATTTCAGGAAATAGTTCTCCATGAGAGAAAATGAATACAAATAACAACAACAAAAAAGATCACGTCACTGCAGACTGCATTCCAGCCCAGGCAACAGAGTTAGACTCTGTCTCATGAATGCATGAATGAATAAATGAATGAATGAAAATAATTTATTAGTATTTTCCTCAATGTTACTTCATTCTGTGTCATGTTTAACAAACGTTTGCCTATTCCAAGGCCATACATAGTTTCCATTTTTTCCTTCTATAAATTTATTTTAAATCCATATGCAAAAAGGTGGTACGGAGTAGATGAAAATGTTTGTAATGCATATACTGACAGAAACCTCCTATCCAGAATATGTTAAAAACTCTTGCAAATCAATAAAGAGAATGAAATCCAGTAAAACAATAGCCAAAGATTTGAACAGGTACTTTACAAAAAGGGATATAAAAGTGACCAATGAGTGTTAGAAATAGTATTCAACAATGTTAGTTATGGTGGAAATAAAAATTAAAACCACTATAGGATACAATACACCCCAGAGGATATCTAAAATTATAAATGCTCTCAATATGACAGGTTGGCAAGGATATAAAGGAACTAGAATTCTTATTTGTTGATGGATTTAATTGCAAATCATTATAACAACTTATAAAAATGTGTTGGCAGTATCCATTAAAGCTAAACACATGCATAACTTATGACCCAGCCATCCAATTAATGGATATATACCCAATTAAAATGAATGTTTATGTCTAAGATATATAGAATGTTTATCACAGCTTTATTCATGGTTATCAAACTGAGAACACCAAAATATTCATTAACAGTAAAATGGATAAATTGTGGTATATCCATACAATAAATAGCAATGAAATTTTAAAAAGCTAACTGCCTCACACAACAACAGACCTAAATTTTGCTGACATTATATTGATCAAAAGAAGCCAGACACCCCGCTGATATGATGCACTGCAGAAGGGAACACCCAGTCTGTGCATTGTATTTGTTTTGTATATTAAAAAAAGTCCCAGTCTTAGTGGCTTAAAACAGTGTTTATTATCTCACAGCTTACTGAATCAGAGGTCTTATTGTATTTTAACTGAGTTCTCTGCAAAGCTGTAATCAAGATACTGGCCAAAGACTGATTTTCATAGAGAGGTTTAACTGGTAATGGATCTACTTTCAAGCTCACTCCAGTTGAAAAAAATTCATTTCCTTACAGCTCTAAGACTAGGTACCCAACTTATTCTTGGCTGTTGGCCAGAGGATATTCTCAACTAGAGGCTGTATGCAGTTTCTCTTCACATAGCACTCTTCCTAGGTCCTCTCACAGCATGGCAGCTTGAGTCTTCAAAGCCAGCAAGGGAGAAAGAATGAGTCTGCTAGGAAGATGGGGTCTTACGTAATGTAACATACTCAAAGGAGTTACATCCTATCACCTTTGCCACAGTCTGTTGGCTACGAGTAAGTCACTGGTCTCATGCACACTAGAGTATGTAACCATACAAAGCATGAATAACAAAACGCAGGGACCATTGGAACTACCTTAGAGTCTGTCTGCCACAGACAATAATGCATAATCTCAATGTAATCACGAGACAACATCTGGCAAATGTAATCTAGGGGAAAGTCTACAAAATAACTAGCTGGCTTCAAAAGTGTTGAAGTAATGACAGTTAAGAAAGGACTGAGGAACTGCTATAGACAGAAGGAAACTATGGAGACTTGACAACTAAATGTCATGTTGATCTTAGTTTTGGTCCCGGAACAGCAAAAGGCATTAGTGGAAAACACTAAATTCAAGCAACTTTGGTATTTTAGTTATTAGTACAAGATTAATTTTTTAAATTTTGATAAATATACCAGGGTTATAGGAGCTGTTGACAAAGAAGGAAGCTGAGTGAAGAGTATATGAGAATTTTCTATTTTTGCAACAAGTCTGTAAGTCTAAAATTATCTAAAAACAAACAAAAAAAGTGCTAAAGAAGAAGCCAGACAAAATTATTATAAACTCAAGATTCTATATAAGGATTTCCAAAAATAGGCAAAAGTATTCTATGGCTATAGAGGACCCTTTGGTGCGATATTGACTAAGAAGAGACATGAAGGAGCCTTCTGTGGTACTGGAAATGTTTTATATGTTTTTCTGAGTGGTGTTTATGTGACTTATATATGTATGTATATAATGTATATATATCATATGTATATATCATATATATGAAACAGAGTCAAACTGTTAAACTCAACATAGAGTGATAATCCATTTGAATGCATGTTAAAATAGAAACATGGAAAATAAGAAAGAAAAAAGAGGTGAAGGACAGAATGAAAAGGTCCATCTATATCTAATAGGAATTTCAGAAGTAAAATTAGAGAATGAGGGGGCAGTAGTACTTGAAGATATAATATCTGAGACAGTTACATAATTTAATAGAGAGGTGTCTTTCATTTGAAAGAGCACATTGAGTTTTAAAAAGAGTAGCTTAAATCAAAACCAACTTCCAATTTAATGAAATAACAGAGTATCAGAGACCAAAAAGAAAATCTTAAAATTTACCAGAATTAAAATTCTCATTGTTGGAGTGGGATTTTACAGATAAGCCAGGGGACAGTAGAATGATCCATGTGGTAATGGATTAGAGTTGGAAATGCAGTACATGTTTAGCTATATTTCAATAGAGATGGTTACATAAAGAAATATTTGTTGATATCCAATATCTGTTCCAAGGTCACATCCATAATAGCACAGTCAATGCAGTCATCATGTTTTGCTCAGCTCCTTTTGACTATGACAGTTTTTCAGACTTCCCTTGTATTTGGATGATTTTGACAGTTTTGACGAGTACTGGTCAGGTATTCGTAAGATGTCTTACTACTGAAAATTTTCTAATATTTTTCTCTTATTAGAACTGGGCACATGGGCTTTGGGGAGAAAAATCGCAGAGGTAAAGTGCCATTTTCATCATATTATATCAAAGTTATACACTATCAACATGATTTTTGACTGCCGATGTTGACCAACCCTGTATATACAGATATTTGTTGATATCTGTATATTCTGGGTTGGTATACACACATGTATTTCTTTGCTGTCAGCTCAGAGAGCCTAAATAAAGCACACAGCAAGCTACTAGTGCCTAAATCTTGGTCTCTAATGCCTTTATCTCATAAGAAAGGCTTCTTGGAGAAATGAATGATTCTAGAATTGGATCAGAAAGTGTACAAGATGAGCCTGAAACATCCTGTAATGCTAGAAAGTAAGGGGGAAAATGATGAGGATATGTCAAAGAAGCTCAGAAGTCAACAGAAAGGGTTCCCAGTGATCAAAGCTGGAAAAATTTGAGCAACAAAATAAATAAAATAGTAGAGGATTATAACCCAAAGCATAAAATATTGATTGATTCATATTTGTTATTTATTAATTCATATTAATAAACATATTGATAAATTAATTTATTAATTTATTAATGAATATTGTTTATTAATTCATATTTATTGAATAATAATATAAATAATTGAATACATTAATATAAGAAAGAGAAGAGACAAATCTCTAGTGCAGATGAATTCCAAGTAATTTCTGTCTCGCCCTCAAGGAAATAGAGTATGACTCCCCATTCTCTAGATGTGAGCTGCACACAGCGACTTCCTTCCAGTGAGTGTATTTAAAGGGGGCAAAAAAAGAGTAACTTTACAATGGATAAATTGAAAAAAGCCTTAGTCAGGTGTTCGAGGTCAACATCAACAGTCAGAAATCATGTTGATAGTGTAGAACCTTGATATGATATGATGAAAACGGCATTTTACCTCTGTGATTTTTCTCCTCAAAGCTCATGTGACCAGTTCTAACAAGATAAAAATATTAGAAAATTTTCAGTAGTAAGGCATCTTACGAATATCTGACCAGTACTCCTCAAAACTGTAAAGACCATCCAAATACAAAGGAAGTCTGAAAAACTGTCAGTCAAGAGGAGCTTAACAAAACATGATGACTACATTGACTGTGTTATTATGGATGAGACCTTGGAACAAAAAGTGGACATTAAGTAAAACCTACAGAAATCTAAATAGACTATGAACTTTAGTAATAATGTATCAATATTGGTTCATTTATTATAATGAATGTTCCATACTAAGATGTTAATAAAAGGAGAATGGGTGCAGGATATTTGGAACTCTCTGTCATATATTCCCCATTTTTTGTCAATCCAAAACTATTTTTAAAAAAATTAAGTCTATGAAAAAATACTACCTACAGAAGAATGCCAATTGGATTGACAGCAACTTAGCAACAATAGCTATTAGTCGTCATAGAAGACAGATTATATACAAAAGTTTTCATCAAATAAAGAAGTATATTGAAAATAAGAGGTGCCAAGTTTCTCACTCTCAGAGAAGCCAATTACAAATAGGGAAAGAGGATAAATAAGAGTGAAGCCTGGAGTGTTAGACTGGAATTGGATATATCAATATAAACCCAGGGTTTTCAAGATGATGACAACTGATAAAACAGAAAGGAAAGAAAAGAGAGAGGAGAGATATCTAAATGTGTACACATACCCACCCTTCCACCTCCATATACATACATGTTCCTTAGCTTTGTTCACTTAAAGGACCTAAAATAAGTGGCATCCCCAAAGCAATGAATGTACCTTGTTTTCTAAATGCAATTCCCCACTAAAATGAACCCGTGCTCCTTGTAGAACTGGCTGATTCCAGGGCTGAGACGGTAGAAGATGAGATTGAAACATCTTGTACTTTAAAGGAATGATGGGGATGTGTTATGTATATACTTGTGTATATGTATATTTCTCTTGTTAACAAATGTTCAATTTATATATATATATATATAATGTGTGTATATACATATGCACACACACTTGTGTATATATATACAATATATATGTACAATAACAAAAAAGGACATATAAACAATTGAATACTATGCAGCATTTAAAAAGAAGGAATTCTTGTCATTTGCAATGACATGAATGAACCTGGAGGGCATTATATTAAGTGACATAAACTAGGCATAGAAAGGCAGACACCACATGATCTCACTTATAGGTAGACTCCAAAAAATGTCAAATTCATAAAAGCAGAGCATAGAATGGCGGTTACAGGGGATTAGGAGAGTAAGGGGAGAGGGATTGAGGAGAGGTTTGTCCAAGGACACAAAGTTTCAGTTAGACAGAAGAAACAACTTTAAGAGATCTATTGTACAACAGGGTGACTATAGTTAGTTAAAATGTATGCTATGCTTAAAAATTGCTAAGGGAGTAGATTTTAAGTGTTCTTACCACACATACAAACAAAAACTGATAAGCAGATGAGGTAAAACATACGTTAATTAGTTTGATTTAGCCATTCCACAATACATACATATATCAAAACACCATGTGTATACTGCTAATACAATTATTATATTTCAATTTAAATAAAGAGTAACTTCACACAGCATATTAATAATTATAGAAAAAAAACTTTATTGTGGAGAAGCTGGGCAGACACAGCTTCAAGTAATTAAAGTGAACATTCCCAGTGATGGCATGAATCAATACTGTGCCACCTGACAAGATACAATGAGTAGAAAACAGCATTACTTCTGTGACATTCCTGCCAAAGGAATAAAACTTATCTCTAATGATGAGAAAATACCAGACTAGCCCAAATGGAGGGATATTCTTCAAATTAGCTGACCAGTAATCTTCTGAAGTGCCAAGATAATGAAAGTCAAGAAAATAACTGAGGAACTCACCCAGTTTCAAGGAGACTCAATAAATAGACATGACAACTAAATGCACGTGATTCTGCACTGAATCCTCTGGCTATCAATGATAGTATAAGGATAATGTTTGAAATGAGAAGGGATATGATGATTAGCTGAAATTACGCATTAATGTTATTTTTTCTGATTTTGATGGTTGTACTGCTGCGTAGGAAAATATCCTAATTTTGAAGAAATACATGCTAAAATATTAGGGATGATGGAACATTGTGTTGGTAATTTTAAAAAAGCTCAAAGAAAAAAAGTTATTTAAATCATTTTATCAAAAGACACCTGCACTCATATGTTTATTGCAGCACTTTTCACAATTGCAATTAAAATAGTTTGACTGTATCCCCCCCAATCTCATCTCAAATTGTAATTTGAATTGTAATCACTCCCCTCCCCCATCACCATGTCACCATGTCCGGGGAGGGACCTGGTAGGAGGTGATTAGATCAGATCATGGGGACGGCTTCCCCCATGCTGTTCTCCTGATAGTGAGTGAGTTCTCATGAGATTTGGTTGTTTGATGTCTGCCACTCCCCGTTTCTCTTTCTCCCTCCTTCTGCCTTTTAAAGAAGGTGTTTCCCATTTGCCTTCCGCTATGATTGTAAGTTTCCTGAGGCTTCCCCAGCCATGCAGACTGTAAGTCAATTAAACCTCTTCATTTATAAATTACCTAGTCTCCGGTAGTATCTTTATAGCAGAATGAAAATGGACTAATACAGCAATGTCATGGAATCAACTTGTGTCCATCAATGGTGAATTGGATAAAGAAAATGTGGTGTATATATACACTATGGAATACTACAGAGTCACAGTAAAGAATGAAACCATGCCTTTTGCAGTAACATGAATGGAGCTGGAGGCCATTATCATAAGTTAAATAGCTCAGGAACAGAAAATAAAATACCACATGTTCTCACTTATTGGTGGGGGCTAAACAATGGCTACTGATAGACATAAAGATGGAAATAATAGACACGGGTCATACTAGAGTGGAGGGTGGGAGGGAAGTGAAGATGGAAAAACTACCTACTGGGTATTCCCTGTCTGGGAGATGAGTTCACTTGAAGCCCAAACCCTAGTATTACTAATATACCCATGTAACAACCCTGCACATGTATCCCCTGAATCTATAACAAAATAAAAAGAGAATAAAAAAAAGAAAAAGATTCTTTTGACTGTCAGTGAAGTTTTTTAAGTTTCTTTCAAAGCAAGAGAGAGAGAAAAAAAAAAATGAGAGGGCCTACAAATTTTGTGAGCCATGGAGGCCACAGCCTGCTGGCCCCTATATCATGCTGTGGCCTGAACACACAATCCTACCTTCAACCCAGCCATAATCAACATCAGTGGAACTGCCCAGCAATCAAGTTTCAACTTGATTGACTATTGAACTTGAAACCTTTAAGAAAAGTGGGAGCAAATACTTTTTTTTTGCCAAAGCCTACAAGATTTTATTGTAAGCAAACTCTCAGTGAGAGAGCTCCTAAAAGACAGACAATTGGGTATCAATAGCACGAAGAGGCTCAGGAGAGGTTATGCTATGCCAAATGAACAAACCACACACAGCTTTCAGTGGATCACATCCCATGTTGCCCAGAGATCACTGGAGCCCCAACCCAAATCCTCTTCACTTAGCAATTCCATTTCCCTCATAGCAAAGTTTCCTATTCCTTCAGCTCAGCAGTGGCATACGTAAATTTGCTCGCATTTCACTGGCCAAACCAAGCCTGGCATCCAGGAGGAAGGGAAGCATAATTCTATGACAGGAAAAGACAGTGAATGTTTTGAACATAATATATCCTCTACATGTTGACAGGAGTGGCATGCAAGAAAAATAGTAAGCACTTAATAAACTAAACATGTTGGTGCATTAAAAGTATTGATGAAAAATAATTTAAAAACTAAATTCGGGTTATAAAAATAAGTCAGGAAATAATAGAACAATGAAAAATGGAAAAGATATGAATTTTAAAGATTCTAAGATCCTTGTATTTTTCTGTGTAAGGATAAAGGCATTGATTAACTCAATTATTTTAAAGTAACTATACAAATTACATGAAGCTTTTAAAGTAATAGAAATGCAATGTATACTTTCCTATTTCAGTTGAGAAAAGGGGGGATAGAAAGAAATTATATCCCCTCTAATATATATAAATCAGAATGGCAGGTTAAAAAAAATAAAGAAGGAAACATAGTAAACCGAAAATACAAAATAAGATGGCAAAAATAAGTTCAAATATTCAATGGTGATATTAAATATAAATGGATTAAATGTAACCATAAAAGATCTATAAACTAAATCTTTTAAGAGATACATACTCCATCTATATGCTGTCTTTATAAGACAATCTTTCATAAAATGGTACAAAAAGTTGAATATAAAAAGATAGAGACATAACTAACATGCATACAATTCAATATAAACACAATTCTAGTGATACTAATATCAGACTAAGCAGAATTAAGGCAAAGAGCATTGATAGACCCAGAAAGTATTTAAATGTAGCATAAATTACAAACAAGATATAATCATGAACTTATCTGCAACTAGCTACATTTTCTTGAAATATATAAAGCAAATCAGATAACATTGGAAAGAAATAAATCACTCTAAAATCAGTGTAGGAAATTTTACTACAACTTTTTTAGAAACTAAAATTTCAAACGGACCAAAAATTCAGTAAGATTAAATACAATTTTTATAACAGAATAACGAACTTTATTAGTTAGATAACTCCAATTTCAAAAAAAAATCATATTATTTGCAAGGGTACATTGTAAATTTATAAAACTTGGCCATATAGAAGACTACAAAGCAAACCAAAATATTTTTCAAAATATTTACTTTCATGAAGTTATTTAATTAGAATTTGATTTAGGTACGAAATATAAAACAAAATTTTAAAAAACTAAAAAGTGTGATCCTGAAAAAAATGAATTGAGAGAAGGTATCAGAGACTTGTGGTCAAGGTGGAGAAGTATTTTGACAGTCTGTATGCTCAAATCCCGTAGCATTGAGAGATAAAAAGGAAGAAAACCAAAAAGATTAAGCTGGACACAAATACAATAAAAACATCTCTTGAGGCAAGAAATGGAATAGAATACAAATAGTTATGAGTAAGCTGAAACCAAAGCTTTGTGGTTTCCCATCAGGCAGATAGGGGCTATACCGTTTTCAAAGCCACTAGACAAAAGGGGAGTAGGGGTGCCTCACTCAAAACAGTACAAATACTGATACTTTAGCCTGCCTTGCTAAAGCTGTGGTGGAACTTGCTTGCTTAGGAACTAGGGCAAAAAAAAGTAACTTACAATTTCTGTCTTGGATCATGGCTAAACCAATCTTCAAGCCCAAACAAGTGCAGAAACAGAAACAATCTTTCAACCAGTTACAGAAACAAGATATCCACTGGCTAGCCAATTGAATCTGCAAGAACCTCAAAAAAAGCTATGGAGAAAGAGTAGGAACTAAAAATCAGAAAAGACCTTGACAACTGGGTGAGGACAATCCAGAAAAATCACTAAAAAGGAAGGAGTGAACAAGGAGAAGAGAGGGGAAAATACACACACACACACACACACACACACACACACACACACAAATTTAAAAATATATTGCTATAAATATATATTTATAATTGTACACACACATATATATATATTTCATGAAAATAGGCAAAGTAGGCTGGGAAGCAAAATTACAAGACAGTCAAGAATTCTGATACTATCAACGAGATAGATAGTATTTGTGAAAACACTATAAATTTATAAAAATTGTAACATGGCATACCACGGTGTAGAGTAGTGTCTGCCAACTCTCTCCCTTTTTAACCTTTTACCCTCCCCACCTTTCTTGGAGAAACTCCCTGAAGTCTGATTATGTGAAGAATTCAGAGACACTCCCAACCACACATTTCTCTCCAGACTAAAGAGTGGGCAGTTGATTCTGGGGACCTCCCCAACACAGGTCGCTTTACAGCTAAGCAAAGATAGACCTTAATGATAAAGTTAGGTTCCAGGAGGGAGAGGAAGACCACCTGTATTATATTCCTAGGGCTGTCATGACAAATTGCCACAAACTCGGTGGCTTAAAATAGAAGAAGTGTATTCTTTCACAGTTGTGGAGGCCAGAAATCCTGATAAAGGTGCAGGCATGGTTGTGCTTCCTCTGAAGAATCTAAGGAAAACTCCTTCCTTGCCTGTTCCTAGTTTCAGTTGGTTGTCAGCAATGTCTGGTATTTTTTGGTGTGGTATCCCTTCAATCTGACTCCATCCTCATGTAGGCTTCTTCCCTGTCCATCTTCTCTGGTGTTTCCCTCTCCCTTCTCTTATATAGAAACTAGCCATTGGTATCCTTGGATACCAATCTTTGGATTAGGATGGGTGATAATCCAGTGGGATATCATCTTAAATTGATTACATCTTCAAAGACCCTGTTTCCAAATAAGGTTACATTCAATGAAGGTACTGGACATAAGGACTCCAGCCTACATTTTGTGTGGATACAGTTCAACTCATAATACAACCCATAATACTAGAACCAATACATGTTTTTATCCCTTTATGTAGTTTTGGGGGAAAGAAAGTTAAAGTGCTGCTCTTTCCCTGATTTTCTCATATCCAGTTGAGATCCCCACCTAAACCTGATGTCTTATTAGGACAACATCACTATTTTAGGCCTCCCTGGCCCAAACCATAGCTATGACTCAAAGAGTTCTCTATGTGCCATCAACACAGAAGTTGATATTTAAAGTGGAGGTAATCCCTTAAACTTGGTCAGGTAGGCTGCAACTTTTAAGAAATGTTGTGTCTGCTCTAACTCTAGGATTCTCAGCAGTACCCTAGACGCCTCCAAAGTTTTTGATAAAAAACAATATTTGTATTTTTTTTTGAGGTGGAGTCTTACTCTGTCACTCAGGCTGGAACGCAATGGTGCAATCTTGGCTCACTGCAACCCCCGCCTCCCGGGTTCAAGCAATTCTCCTGCCTCACACTCCTGAGTAGTGGGGCCTACAGGCACCCACCACGGTACCTGGCTAATTTTTGTGTTTTAGTAAAGATGAGGTTTCACATGTTGGTCAGGCTGGTCTCAAACTTCTGACCTCAGGTGACTCACTCACCTTGGCCTCCAAAGTGCTGGGATTACAGGCGTGAGCCACCGTGCCCAGCCAACATTTGTAATTTTAAGTAATTGTAACACAGATTCAAGCAAGGTGAAGTTTGTTTTATAAAATGGCTTACAATGGCTTTGAATGTTTATGATCCCTAAAAGATACACAAAGGCATAACACCTCCTAAAAAAAAAACCCAAGAAATTATGAAATAAAACTAAGCAAAAGCACAGAGATTAAAAAAAAATCAAAAATCTTGAAAACAAAAATTTAGTTTTTGAAATTTAAGGGAAGTTTAAAACTCCAACTTGGATATTAGTGAGTTGGAAATCATGAATTTAAAGATAACTCCTAGAAACATAATTTTTTTTAATGTTGAAAAAGTAACTGAGAGCCTAGTAAACAGAATGAAAAATTTCTGGGGAAAAAAACATGAAAAGGGTAGAGAATATTTGAGAAGGTACTATCTAAAAATTATTCAAAATATAATAAAACCCTCAGTCCCCAGATTTAAAAGAAACTTTTAAAAGGAAGTTAGACTATGGAGAAATGCATGAATATATGCATATGTGTACACACACAGACATGTACATAAGACAAAAACATATCACTTGAACTTATAACAGAAGTGATTACTGACCTTAACAAGAGAAAATTCAGGAAAATGATAGAAAGAAAAGCCTAACTGAGGGGGAAATCAAGAGATTTGGAGATGAGAAGAAGTGAACAGATTGATATAGACAACTCTCTTCTATTTTCTTGAAAAGACTGTTTTGGTTATATCAATACTAAACAAGTTTATTACTCATGGACTCTCATCATAGAAATTATTAAGGTATTCACTTTCACAAGAAGTACATGTGCTTAGAGGTAAGACTCAGAATGATGAGCACCGAAATGGATTTTACAAATGAGTAAATTTAATTAGCTTTGGAATATAAATAAATTTAACATTTACTTTAAAAACTAAAAATAATTTTAAATTAATAAGTTAGAGCAGAGGGTCGTTCAATGAAGAAATATGTCATGCTAAAACTGACAGAATTTTCAGAACAAATGACTCATATATAATTATAGAAGAAATTTTAAAACATCTGTCAGGGACTGATACATTAAAATGACAATAAATCTCTACCAATATGGAAGTTTTGAACAACAAATTAAATATACCTATCTGATGGGCTGTTGTAGAATTCTGCTTTGAAAATAAAGACGATGTAATATTTTAATGTACGTATAAAATATATTTTAATTCACTATATGTAAATGAAATCAGAAAGCAAGTGTCAAGCAGTTTTAAGCACTCACCCTTATGAAGGCCATGATGACTGACCAAACTGACATTAAATTAAAAATGATCAGGAAGAAAGCAATAAAAAAAAGTTTGAATTATTTTAATGGTTGCTAAATAACTTGAGGGTTAAGAAAGAAATCACAATGGAAATTATGTTTTCAAAAGATGCATTTAGCTGTAAAAGTGTTAATTAAAAATTATGATGATTAAAAAATAAATGAATTAAGTTTCCCTGATAAGGTAAAGAATAAACCTAAAAAAGTAGAAGGAAATAACAATGATAAAATCAGAAATTAATCAACTAGTAGTACTTTAAAACGTTTGTAATTAAGGAGAGAGATCCAAGATGGCCGATTAACAACAGCTCAGGATTGTAGCTCCCAGTGAAAGCGCAGACAGCCAGTGGACGCCGCACTTTCAGACGAATTTTTGTTGCCCACAGACTAGGAGATTCCCGGCGGAGGAGCCACACGGG